>PJEM01019551.1:0-15648 GCA_004023845.1 Helogale parvula
CAGCAACAGTGCTGTCCAGCGCCAGGGTCCTCTGTTCTCAGCCTCCCCATCAACCACCTTTCAGTCTTTATCCCACGTGCCCTGGCTGTCCCTCCCCCGCCCCCGAGGCCAGAAGCTCCTTTCTCCAGGAAGGTCAGAGTTCACGGGCCCATTCCGTGGGGCGTCGAATCCTTGAAGTTCAAAGACCTAGGTTCAAGCAGTGAGCAGGCGACGTCTCTGTGGACAGGTGACACTGGACGAGGCAGTGACCACAAGGACCAATGATAAATGGCAGCAGGGCCACAGAGCAGAGGAGCCGGCGGCGAGTGACACTGACTTGGAGGGCGGATGGAACCGTGTGCAGCCGCGGCGGGTGAGGCCCTCGGCTCTGCGGGCCTGACGCCTGTGCCGCAGACTGCGCTCTGACCACAGTGGTAGGAAGCTAGACATCAACGAAAGGGGGAAAGCGAGAAACTCAGGACACCTGGAAATTAAAGACCATTCTTCTGATCAACCACCAATGGATCAAAGGAGAAATTTTTAAAAATCTTGAGGCAAATATGGAAAAACAAGGTACAGAAACAAAGACCGCAAGTAAAGGACCTCACGCTGTGCTCACGGTGCGAGAGAAGGAACAGCCCGAAGCTAGTGGGACGCAGGAGACGGTAAAGGTTAGAGGAGAAATAAGTGAAATACAGAACAATAAAACAGAAAAGATTTACAAAACTAAGAGTTGGTTCTTTGAAAACCTAAAACCGACAAGCCTTTAGTTAGACTCACCCAGGAAAACAGGAGTCACGTGAGCAAAATCCCAGGTAAATGAGATGTGGCGATCGCTAGCTCAGGAATACAGGATCATAAGCTTCAAACAAGGTGCGCCGGCAAACTAAACAACCTTGAAAAGATGGTAAGTTGTATCTTTCCAAGAATTTACCCAAGACTGAATTAGGAAGAAATAGAAAATGTGCACAAACCATTTCCTACTGAGGAGACAAAATCAGTAATGAAAGTCTCCCAAGGAAGGAAAGCCCTGGTACCCACGGGCTTCACTGGTGATTCTACCAAAAGAATTAACACTAATCTTTCTCAAACTGTTCCAAAAACTACAAGAGGAGGGAACGCTCCCAAACTCCCTTTACAAGGAAGGCCAGCATTAAACTAACAGCAAAGCCAGAAAAGGACACTTTAAGCAAAGGAAATTATGGGCCAGTACCCCTGGTGAATACGGATGCAAAAATTCTCAATAAAATACTAGCAGACCGAAGTTCAGCACGTGTAAGGATCCCTCATCATGGTCAAGTGGAATTTATCCCTGGGATGTGAGAATAGTTCAGATGTGCAAGTTAATGAACATAGTCCTTCATAAATGAAAGAATCAAAGAAAACACTCTTATCTCAATAGATGCAAAAAAAGTATTTGACAAAATGCAACACCCATGAATGATTAAAAACTCAACAAGTTAGGTATAGAAGGAACAGAACAGGGGAGTAAAGGGAATAAAGGACAAGCCCACGGCTAACCTCACACTCGATGGTGAAAGACTGGAAAGCTGCTCTCGGATCAAAAGTGAAACCAGGAGACCCACCCACCACCCCCACCCTTGTTCAACCCAGCGTGGACGTCCGAGCCGGGGCAGCTGGACCAGGGAGAGGAGGAGGGGGCGTCGGAACGGGAAGGGAATTTGTGAGACTGTCTGCAGATTACATGATCTTATACACAGAAAAGCCTAAAGACGCCAGCAAACAACTGTCAGGTCTAATTTATGACTTCACTGTATCTGCAGCGTACAAATTCAAGTTCAAAATTCAGTAGCCTTCTTTACATTAACAGTGAATCTTCTAAGAAAGAAATAAAATGCTCCCATTTACAATAGCATCAAAAATGATAAAATGCTTAAGAATAAACAAGTGAATGAGCTCTACACGGAAAGCTACAAGACACTGATGAGAGAAAAGTGAAGACAAAAATAAACAGAGGTATCCTATGTTCATGGACTCCAGTGAGGGCCAAAATCTCCACACTGCCCAAGGCAGACTATACACTCAGATCCCTAAACGTTTCCAATGTTTTTTTTTTTAAACAAACAAAATAACAATCCTAAAAATGTATATGGAACCACAAATGACCCCAAATAGCCAAAACGATGAAGAATGAAAACATGGGACGCCCCACGCTCCCAGATTCCGAAGCTGTGGTGACCCCTACACCACAGCACTGGCAATGACACGGGCACACAGACCTGGGGAACGGAACCAACAGCCCGGAGAGTAACCCACAGTCGCCTAGTACCTAATGAGAGCCAGTAACAGTCTAGAAGAGAACAGCACAAAGCCCCTCAACATGGGTCTTGATGATGATTTTCTGAAGGTGACACCCAAGGAAGACGGGAGCAGCCCGCCTGGGACAGAGCCTGCGTGGGGCGAGTGACAGCGAAGTGAAAGGACAGCCGGCGGAATGAGGAAGACTGTGCAAACCATGTGGCTAATCCGGTGCTAACATCACAATATATAAAGTCTGCCTTAATAACAAAAAAATAATCCTATTTAAAAATGGGGAGAAGATCTGAATAGGAGTTTTTCCACAGACACGACACAGGAAGGTGCTCCATGTCACCCTCACCAGGGAGAAGTCGGCACACCTGTCCCTGCGGCTGGATTCGAACCCCAGGAGCCGCGGGTGTCGGTGAGGCTGGGAGGCACCGGGGCGCAGCCCTCGTCGGAAACTGTGGAGGTTTCTCAAATGACTGACGGTGGACCTACCACGTGCCCCAGCACTCCACCTGGAGGTACTGATTCCACGGAGGCAAACACTACACTGAGGGGCCTCTGCGCCTCCATTTTCACAGCACCACGCACAAGAGCCACGATCGGGAACCCGAGTTTCCACAGACACGGGAAGGGACCGCACCGCACGCGAACGGGGGAGTGACATTCAGCCACGAAACAAGGAGGTCCTGCTGTTTGTGACGCGGATGGACCTCGAAGGGATTACGCCGACTGACCACTTACAGACAAATACTGTGGAATCTCACTTGTTAGTGTCACCTTAAAAAGCAGAAAGGGAGCAGATTTGTGGATACCGGAGGCACCATGAGGGGTGTGGAATCGGAGGGACCTGGCTGGCACAAACCCCGCTGTCCTGTGCAACCCGAGGACCGTGGCCGGCTCTGCGCGGCGACACGCTGGATGCCGTCCACAGATCCTGGAGGCTCTTAGAAAAGAGAAAACATTTCTCCTTTTTCTCTATCTACGCAACACGACGGCCGCGGTGCCCGCACGCCCGGTGCTCAGTGTGCTGTGCAGCGGCTCCCTGCACAGAGCCAGAACAGCCTCTCTGGTCCTGGTGCAGATCCTTATCCAGCCAAACTTCCCAGAGGGCCTTCCTTCACACTTTACTCTCACAATTCATAATCTTAAAATTGTAAACAAAGTGTCCCCAAGTTACTTGAAAACCAAATACAGCGTCACTTATGTTTTCCTCTGTTTCTTCTCCAGCATAAAATCCCAGCTTGAGGTGCTTTAATTACCCAAGTGCAGCACGTGCAGACCCCTCCCGCTTCCCGGCATCGCGAACGACCCAGAAGCCCGTGGTCACAGCGCGCAGAGAGCAGGCGCTGCCGTCCCCACGGGCCTGCTGCGACTCGGGGTCCGAGGTGCGCCAGCAGCTGGACCTGACCGCGGCGAGAAAACCCGTCACACCTGAGTGGCGATGGCGGCGCCGCGGCGCTCATTGGGTTAAGTGTCCCAACACTTGATCCTGGCTCAGGTCTTGATCTCATGGTTTGTGGGATCACGTCCCGAATCAGGGTCTGTGCTGACAGTGCAGAGCCTGCTTGGGACTCCCTCTCTGCCTCTCCCCTGCTCGAGTGCACACACACACTCTCTCTCAAAATAAACCTAAAAAAACCCACCCCGAATGTTGATGAATGAGCCCCACCATTTCAATGGTGAGGACAGAGGGAATAGTCTGCAATACCTCTGACAACCAGGAGCCAAGGGACCCTCGGGAAGAACGTGACACCACGTGCCGGTCACTCAGTCCCATGTATGCCACATGACCTGCGGGCCTGGGTCCCATCTGGATGCTGTGTGAGGTCAGCACTTCAGTAAAAGTGATTAAATGTGTGGACTTTAAAAAAAAAATTTAATGTTTAATTTTTGAGAGAGAGTGAGTGTGTGTGTGAACAGGGGAGGGGCAGAGAGAGGGAGACACAGAATCTGAAGCAGCTCCAGGGTCTGAGCTGTCAGCACAGAGCCCGACGCGGGGCTCGAACTCGCAGATTGTGAGATCATGACCTGACCCGATGTCAGTCGCTTAACCGACTGAGCCACCCAGATGCCCTAAATGTGTGGACTTTTTAAAGGTATTTAAGTTCACAGGTGAGGGGAGAAAGTTAAAAATCATTATTAGGTCAGGTATCCCAATATTTTATTAAGAAATCACTGTTCTCAGTAATTATACAGTGACCGAGTTCAAGGTGTTAGTTTGTGTCACCAGGTGTTAAGGCGTGCGACCTGGTGCAAGTGACTTATGTACGTGAACCCACGAGTGCTCTCACACCCAGAACTGCTTGCACGTTAAACGCACTCCCTGACGTGGACACACAAGAACCTGAGGACCACGTTTCCGGCCGAGCCAGCTGTGCGCAGGGCTCCCAGCCGCCCCTGCAGGGAGGGGAGGGAGGGTGATGGCCATGGTGCGTGTGTTGGTGCCGGGGCTGCGGGAACCTCCCCAGAGCCTCTCCCTGGCATCAGCGCCAGCCAGGACGTCCTCGTACCTGAGGGTCTGAGTGGCCCCATGGGACCGTCACGGCTGCTGTGGCTCCCAGGGGCCCGCAGCGCCAGTCAGGCCAAGGATTCCAACTATGATGTCGTCTTCAAAGACGTTTTTCAGACCACTCAAAATTTGAGAACTCACAATACTCTTACATTTACACACCCAGAGAGTACTGAGACACTGGTAATCCCGGAGAAAACGATTTCATCACCCAGTTCAGGCCTCTAGGTCAAACTAAATCCACATCCCTGGCCCTCTAGAGCTGTGGGGCCCCAGGGACAATTCTGACGGGGACACTCGGCAGCCCACAGGATATGTGGGTTGAAAACACCTTAGAGGGAGGCGGTCCGTCTCCTGCCGTAGTGGAGAGAGAATCAGAGGCCGCGCTGGGAAGGCAGAGACGTGGCTTTCCTGGCAGAGGGAGGCTCTGGGCCAGTGTGAAGCCCACAGGGGGTGGCCTGGTTCCCAAGCCCTGCCTGTCCCCTGTCCCAGAGGACCAGATGACACGCAGATACAAAGGCAGTGGTGACGAGCACCCTTCCCTCCACTGAGGGCTGTGGTTAACCACATGGTGGGGGGGGGGGGGGGGGGGGGGGGGCGGGGAGACAGACCGCCCACCCCCAACGAGGAGCCGCTGGCTGTCCTGCTGGAGAACCGGCCTTCCAGGTGCGGGGAAGGGGCTCCACCCCCACCCCCCAGGGGCATGCGGGGCCTCCAGCCCGGCGCCCCGCGGCCCTCTGGAGTCAGGCGGGTGCGGAGCAGGATCGGGGCCCAGTCCTGAGACCGCAGCACGGAAGCGACGGCTCCTGCGCAGTGCGCCCCGGGGGCTGCAGTCCACACAGCACCCGGACCGAAGGGAACAACTGGTTGGCTGGCGGACCGGTTAAAAAGAGGCTGACGGTTCACCCTCCGAGGGTCTTAGTTCGGGCGGTTACGACAGACAGACCGCAGCCGGGGCGGCTCCGCCGGCTCCTACTCCTCGCGGTGCTGGAGGCTGACGGGCAGATCTGGGGTCAGGTGAGGTCCGCGTCCTCCTGGGGCGCAGACCGTGTCTTCCCTGTGTCCCCAGGTGGGGTCTCTTCTGGAAGGACCCTAACCCCGCGAGGGAGGCTGCACCCTCACGACCTCCTCCCCTCTCAGCCCCCGCCCCCGCTGAACCGTCCCCTTGGGGCTTAGTTTTCACCGAATGAAATCGAGGGACTCGGACACTGAGCCTACGGCACAAGCATCGTCAAGTCCCCCAGAAGCGTGTGTGTCCGGAGCTGCCATCCGAAGGCCTGGCAGCCTGGCGCCCCTCACCGGAGCCCCGAGGCAGCGAGTACCGGAGGAGAGGACGTGACTCACTCTGTGTCACACCGGGGCTCCGGCCCGTCCCAGCAGCCCCCTGGCCCCTGCCACCTGCGGGAAGGGGGGGTGGAAGTAACAAGGCTCATCAGGACGGCGGGGACGGGGCGAGACAAACGCGGAAAGGAGCCCAGAGGCACTGACGATGCTCAGGAAGGTTTAGGGCAGAACGAGCGCGAACTTGAGCGGACACGACGGCGCCCGGACGCCACCCGCACGAGGCCACGCGGGACAGGGGCGGGAACGCCACCCGCAGCGACGCTCCCGCGCAGAACCAAGCCTCTCCCCAAGCCCACGTGCATGCGCATGGGGACAAAGGACAGCACCCCGTGCACACCTGCCGGGAAAGGCCGGTTCCGGAGCGGCAAGAGCCCAGTTGCCAGTGCGTCTCCGGGCAGCAGCGGAGGCCAGAGCGACGCGTCCGAAGGGGAAATGACTGCGTCTAGAATTTTGCGCCTCAGGTGACACATAAAACCCACAACGAGAAATAGGAGCCACTTCCTGACCGTGAAAGCGTCTCGGATGCTGCGGAGGAGCTCGGGCTGCAGGTGCTTGGCGCTAAATGGGGGGGGGGGGTGCGGGGTGACCGCTGCTCACACGCAGGGCACGCTCTCATCGGGACACTGCAGGACAAGCCGGAACTCGGACGCGGGGCATCAGGTATCGGAATAGCTTCAAACATTAAAAGGGATAAATTCTGGAGAGCAGAAATATTGGTGGAGAGGGAACAAGTTGGGAACTGCTTCTTTTAGTTGTAACTTTATAGTTCTTTTTGAATTTGAAAAATAAAAAAAGAAACACACTAGAACAGTTGCATATACAACTATGAGGACGGCCAACGACCTCTCCCGGCCTGGCAGTCAGACAACAGAAACAAACAGCAGGTGTCCACACTGACACGGAAGAAGGAAACTTTCACTAATCACAGATGACAGGACACTCTATGTAGAAAACCCGAAAGACTCCACCAGAAAATGGCTACGATTGATAAAAATGAATTCAGTAAAGTCACAGGATACAAAATCAACATAAAGAAATCTGTTGCATTTCTATGTACCAATAACAAAGCAGCAAAAACATAAATTAGGAATATATTCCATTTACAAATACACCAGAAATAATAAGATACCCAGAAACAAACCTAACCAAAGAGGTAAAAGATCTGTACTCTGGAGACTATAAAACACTGATGAAAGAAACTGAAGAAGACACAAAGAAATGCAAGGACATCATGCCCATGGATTGGAAGGAAAATATTGTTAAAATGTTGATTCCACCCAAATCAATCTACAGAATTAATGCAATCCCTATCAAAACACCAAGAGCATTCTTCACAGAGCTAGAACAAACAATCCTAAAATTTGTACGGAACCACAAAAGACCCCAAATACCCAAAGAAATCTTGAAAAAGAAAAGTAAGGCTGGAGGCATCACGATTCGACTTCAAGTTATGTTACAAAGCTGCAGAGATCGAACCGTAGGGTACCGGCAGAGAAACAGACACTAGATCAATACACAGAATAGAAAACCCAGAAATGGACCCACAAGTATATGGTCAACTCATCTTCAACAAAGCAGGAAAGAACCTCCAATGGAAAAAAGCCAGTCTCTTCAACAAATGGTGCTGGGAAAACCGGACAGCCAGATGCAGAAGGATGAGGAACCGGATCGCGTTCTTACACCAGGCACAAAAGTAAACTCAAAAGGGATGAAAGACCTAAGTATGAGGCAGGAAACCGTCAGAATCCTGGAGGAGAACAAGGCAGCTACCTCTCTGACACTGGCCGTAGTAACTATACTAGACGCGTCTCTGCAGGCGAGGGAAACAAAGGCAAAAATAAACTGTTGGGACTGTATCAAAATAAAAATGCTTTCACCCGGTGAAGGAAACAACAAAACAAAAAAGCAGCCTACTGAACGGGAGACGCTGTCTGCGAATGAGGCGGCCAGTAAAGAGTTCGTATCCGACACACATAAAGAATTTATCAAGGGCGCCCGCGTGGCTCAGTCAGTTAAGTGTCCAAGTCTTGATGTCGGCTCCGGTCATGATCTCGCCGTGAGTGGGCTGGAGCCCTGCATCAGGCTCTGTGCCAACAGTGTGGAGCCTGCTTGGGATTTCTTCCTCGCTCGCTCTCTGCCCCTCCTTGGCTTGCTCGAGAGGGGGAGGGGGAGGGGGAGAATGGATTTATCAAACTTGATGTCCGAAAAACAAAGCAATTAAAAAATGAGACGACTTGAATAGACACTTTTCCGAAGACGACAGGTAGACGACCAACAGACACACGAAAAGATGTTCAACGTGACTCATCATCCGGGAAGTCACAGCCAGGAGAGACCCCCTCACACTGGCCGGAACGGCTAAAACGACCACCACAGGAGCCCAGTGTCAGCGAGCACGCGGAGGAGGAGGAGCCCTCTTGCACTGTCGGCAGAAGTGCAAACTGGCGCGGCCACAACAGTGAGGGTCCCCAACAAGCGACAAGCACAACTACCTGAGGATTCAGCGACCGCACCAGGCACTGACCGCGGCGCAGAGATGCTCGAAGGGACACGTGCGGCTGCGCGCCGACAACCGCCGCCCCGGGGACGCGCCCGCGAGCACACACCCCGCTGGCCCGTCCCTCGGCCACGACAGAGAACGAAATCTTAACGTCAGCAGCGATGTGGACGCGGCTAGAGAAGACAGTGCTAAGTGAAAGACGTGAGTGAGTGAAGGACAAATCGCATGAGTTCCCTCAGACGTGGAATTTAAGAAACAAACCGGCAAAGGAGAAAGAAGAGAGACACACACCAAACCAGAGACTCCCACCTCCAGAGGACACACGGTGGTCACGGGAAGCGGGGCGCCCCCGCGAGGAGCGCGGGCGCGGCACGGACGTGCAGGTCCCCAACAGTCCCCAGCGTGGTAACTGCCAGTGAGCCGGGGACCTTACAGAATGCGTGCAAAGAATTCTATAAAAGAAACCAAAACAGTCAAGTAGAAAAATGGGCAAAACAAAGGCAAAGCGAGTCTTCTGGACGCAGTCGGTGCCTCGTTCACAGACGGCGCCGGGAGCGGGGACCGAGGCCCTCCGAGCGCGCCGGAGTCTCCGCTGCCGCCGGCCCCTCACCCGACCCCTGACGGACGCCCCGGGATACAGCAGGGACGCGCTGAGTCCCGGGGCGAGGGGACAGTGGCAGAAGGCGGCTTACCCAGTGAGCCGAGATGTCCTCAGTGAGCGTGAGACCAGGTTCACGTGACGCTCAGAGAGGCGGACCCGGGGCCCCATGGAGGCTCCCGCGCCAGCACCGAATTCGCACCCACAGACTGTCGGGAAGGTGACATCGGGAACACGTCATTAGCCACAGGCGACCCGCCAATGCCGAGAAGTGTGGCCACTTTACACCCTCTGTCACCCCGTGTCTTCACACACTAGCATCTGCATTTCAGAGCAATCAACACGCCAAAACCCAGCAAGGACAGCGGCGCGACGGCCACTCGCAAGCGAGCCTGTGTTCCCTGCTTGTGCACATTTTGAAACCCAAGTTTAATAATAATAAATTCATTCAGAATTGGTTTTAAATGGCATTTTTAACAATTTCCCATGTCTAGAAACTTCTACCTTATTGTCCTTTACAATACCTGTATGAAAACCAAGCTCTATCCTGACAGTGGTAATTACTTGTGCAGAGCAAGGGAGTCTGGAGTGGGGAAGCGGGGGCGTGTGCCTCCCACACCTCGCCGTCTAACAGAGTATTTCGTGGAAATGGAAACCAACCTTTGTAAATGACAAGTTAACATTCAGTCTACACAAACCAGAACTTCACGGAGTCTCCAACGCCCGGCGGAAACAAACATGCTACCTCTGGCGGCACCACGCCCGCAGCCCTCCGGCCCTGGACCGCGTGGGGGGAACACGGGGCCGCCGGGGAGGCCTCCCCCCACCCCGGGAGGGGCGCCTGTGAGCACGGCCGCACGCACACCCCCTGGAGAAGGAATGCGGAGAAAAAGCAAAATAGTGAAATGAAACACTTTTCCTTTTCTCCCTGGGCTTTCTGATTTTCTTAGCCGTTGTATAGGTCAGTTTACAGATGCAAGTAAGAGAAGACTCGATGATCCTGCCAATAATTTGATTCTGTTCCTTACTCCACAGCGAGGCCAGAAGCTAATCATGTAACGTCATATAATCATTAATGATCCTCAGTATCTGCAATCGTACTACCAAAAAAGTAGTAAGAACTTGTCAGAACAGAAGAATTCCAGATTGAATAAAGATGCCAAAATACATACACGTGAGGCAGACCAAGGCTGTGGCTACTGTTTATAAATCACAGCAGTGTTCTATGTTACTGACGGAAAAATGAACTAAAAGGTAAATGCATATGCATAAGAGGCAGAAATAAGAAGAATCTATAAAAGAGGGAAAAAAAAACCCCATGTCTTAACTCAATCCACCATTCCTTTTGAAAACCGTTAGAGACATGTACACACGCTGAATGCACCGGTCGTAACCGGTGAAATGACCAACGGTTTCACGCGGCCGGTGGGGAAGGGGGGGCACCGGCCTCAGGCCCGCGCCCTGCTGCCCCCCACGGCCGCCCTGACGCCCAGCTCCCCCCACGCCGTGTCTCCTCGCACACGCTAACCCCCTGGGAAGCAGAACTAACGCCAGGCAGTCTATGGCTCGTACTCCTGCCCCACACCACGCAAGCCTCCCCTCTTGAAAACATTTACTTCCGTACTAAACACTTTCTAGTAGAGGAAGGAGAATTCGACTCACACCAAGAAACGAGTAAAATGAGTAACGGAGAAAACAAGGGTCTGCGAAGCTAGTGCGCTTCGGGAAGCAGAGCGAGGACCACCCTCCAGCAGGACAGCGCGGGGGGCCTGCAGACCCTCCCCCGAGCGAGATTACCGGCAAGTGTGAGCCGAAACCAAAGCAAAAGAACTGCTTAAAGCCCCTGGAAATGCTCCTAAGGACAAACAGTAGATGAAGAAAGATCTACTTTAAAATCTGCACGTATCTGAGGGCTCAGCAATTCGAGACGGCCACGGAAGGGCAGCGCCTGCGGCGGCTGAGTCCCGGCCCGCGGCCTCTCGCTGGACGCAGCCGGGGGCTCCCAGGCCCAAGGCTGTTCTCCCGGGGACGCAGGGCTCCTCCTGGGGCCAATTCCTGGAGAGATGGAGGCGCCCCAGGTGGGGAAGGCTGGGGAGGCTGGGACCCTGCTCCCCGATCACCTGGCCTGGCTCACGCGGAGACATTCCACACACGGAGAAGGACCGAGAGGACCAGGCATCCGCCCACCCCACCGAGCACTCAGCTCCTGGAGCAGAGCAAGCACTCCGGGAGAAGCCGGCGTGGTCTCCATCCCAGAGCCCCGGCACCGAGACACAGAGACTTCGGGGGCTGGGGGGAGGAAGCGGCACCGAGACACAGAGACTTCTGGGGGGGGAGCGGCACAGAGACTTCTGGGGGGCCGAAGCAGGACATAAACGAGCGAGCTGCGAGCCGGCGGCAGCTCTGCAGCCATGGAAGGCGACGACCCTCTAACCAACGGCGCTGACTTCATTTGCAACAGGGCACGGGGAGATTTAAGCACACGCTGCTCCAGAGAGCCCGAGGCTGCGAGCAGGCTGAGCCCGCCGGCTGGCAGGAAAGCAGGAAAGCGTCAGGAGCGACCTCGAGGTGGCCCTTTGAGTCAGAGAACTGCTCAGGAGCCTCCGAAACGACTGCCACAGAGGAGCCGGCTGACTGCACTGGTTTACAGAGGAACGTACCCCCAGCACATTCTGAAAATAGTAAGAACAACCTGCTGGCAATTAGCAGAATTTAACAGCTGGGTGTTGTCGGGAAAGAGAAGGGAGCAGCCCCGCCCACCCCACGACGTGGGCGTGCTCAAAGCTGGGACCCCTGGGAAGGGGCATCAGACAACTAACACTGGGGTGCGGGGCACACGACATGTGTCATTAAATGATCCGGCCAGTCCTTAAACGAAGCAAAAACAGAGGCAGCAATGGGGGCGGAAGGGAGCGTAGGACCCACGGTTACCACCACATGGGATTTTAAATCTCCAGTTTCTTCACAGAAATACAGCAACCCTAAGTTTTGTATGGAACCACAGTAGACCCCAAAGAGCCAAAGCAATCTTGAGAAAGAACGAAACAGGAGACACCACACTCCCTATTTTCAACCCATATTACAAAGCCATCATAATCAAAACAGTATGATGCTGGCATAAAAACAGACACAAAGACCAACAGAACAGAGCCCAGAAATAAACCCACAGCTGTAAGTCAGCTAACTCAGGATCAAGGAACCAAGAACATGCAATGGGGGAAAGCAGTCTCTCCAATAAACGGCGCTGCGCACGCTGGGCAGCCACGTGCGAAGTAACGGGACTGGGCCACGCCCTCAAGCCGTAGACAAACTCAAAATGGAGTGAAGATCTAAACTCCCAGAAGAAAACGCAGGCAGGAAGCTCCCTGACGTCCATCTTGACAGGGATTTCTTTGGAAACGACACGAAAAACAAAGACAAGAAAAGCAAAAATCACGAAGCAGGGCTACACCAAGTTACAAAGCCTCTGCTAGCAAAGGAAACGATTAACGAAATGAAAAGACAACTTGCCCCATAGAGAAAATATTTACAGATCTTCTATCTGATAAAGGGCGAACATCTAAAACATATGAAGAACACACACAAAACAAACAACCCAATTAAAAACCCAATTAAAAAACGGGCTGAGGATCTGAGTAGACATTTTTCGAAAAACCACATCCAGATGCCGACAGACACATGCAAAGACGCCCGACAGCGCTCATCACCAGGGAAGCGCAAGTCAAAACCACTGCTGGTGGGCATGCGCACTGCTGCGGCCGCTGGGAAGAACAGCTTGAACAGAGAACTCATGCTCTGATCCAGTAATTCTACTTCTCTGAGGGTTAAAAAATTTTTTAACGTTTACTTATTATTGAGAGACAGAGACAGCGCGCGAACAGGGGAGGGGCAGAGAGAGAGGGAGACACAGAATCCGAAGCAGCTCCAGGCTCTGAGCTGTCCACGCACAGCCCTACGCGGGGCTCAAACCCACAGACCGAGAGATCCTGACCTGAGCTGAAGTCGGACGTTTAACCAACTGAGCCCTCCAGGCGCCCAGGTGGGTATTTATTCAAAGAAAACGAAAACACCAACTCACAGGGACGTCTGCACCCCGTGTTCACAACAGCCACGCCAAGAAAACCACCTAAGTGTCCGCCGAAAGGTGAATGGGTGTGGGTGCGAGAGCGCGCATGCGCACACACAGTGGAGCACCGCTCGGCCGCAGAAATGAAGGAAGCCTTGCCCGTTACGACAACGTGGATGTGCCCTGAGAGGATTATGCTCCGAGAAGTGAGAGAAAGAGCAACCCCTCGCGACCACGCCTGTGCGCGTGACCTTACAACACGCGCCACAGGTCCCTGGACACAAAGCAGACGGGTGGTGCCAGGGCCTGGCGCAGGGGCTGCCCAATGAGTGACGGTAATCAAGATACAAATCTTCGCTGTAAAGTAACCAGGTCCCGGGCATATGCTGAGCAGCAGAGAGACGGCAGTTAACACTGGGCTGTGTGCCTGAAAGTTGCTAAGAAAGCAGATGTTAAGAGTTATCACAAGAATCTCCTAACTATGTATATGTTGTGATCATTTTGCAGTAATACAAATATCAAAACACTGTACACCTGAATCCAATAATTATATGTTAGTTACTCCTCACTTTGAAAACTTCAAACAGCCCCTGGGCAGGGCCGCCTTGCAGGAAGCTGGGGAGCTCTCGGCGCGGCCGCCACCATCACCGGGCGCTGCAGGCCAGCCGCTGCGGAGTCCCAGGAACCCGGTGTCCCCCAGCGCTGGCGCTGCTGACAAAGCGGAGAGGCAGCCGCCGGGCGTGCTTATAACAAAGGAGGAGTGAGGAGGAAGATAGGGCCAGTGGCCGCAGGGCGGAGGAAAACGAGGGGCAGGAAACCAGAGAGGCCATGGCCTGGGCAGGAGGAGCATTCTCACCAACCCGCGGATCCCCGACCAGCCGACCCGAGGGCGCGGTGTCCCGGAGGGGGCCGGGCAGATGGATCTGACAGAGTGGAGTGTGGGGGCAGAAGTGGGGGCAGCAGACATCACCGGTGGGGACCGTCAGAGAGCAGCTAACTGGTGTGACTGAGGACCCCGCTAAGAGGGAAGAGAAGCCACCTGCAGACGCTGGAAACAAGAGACGGGAAGAGGCCGGAAAGAACTGGCTTTGGATGAGTGGAAAGCTATTGAAAATAAGGACCAGGCAAAAGTAGAATTTAACACTGGAAACCAAGTGAAGGTGCGGCTGGCAGCGGAAGGAGGGCTCTGTTCCTCGCTCGTCAAAGCCCAAGAGGCCCCTGCCGCAGATTCGGTGACGGACCATTGTTTCTGAGAGCAGCAAGCGACAGAACCTCTTGGCTGGAGATCAGTCCCAGAGACCCTGACCAGCCAGGACGTGGGGGCGGGGCGGGTGGGCTGGCCTTGGACGTGTGGATGTGCGGACGTCCCCGCCCTGGCTTCTGCCCCTGACGCACATGCACAGGACCTCACGGCATTCACATTCCCAGCTTGGGCTTAAACCGCCACAAACACCCCGGTTCCTCTGTGGACCCTCCCGTCTGAGGTTTGCCTGAGGGTCCCGACCGACCTGAGAAAGAGACAGAAGACAGATGGCTGTTCATGCCACTCCGGCCTGAAGACGCGAGGCCTGGGCTAGTCCTGCGGCGCAGATGGCAGAGGCGGCGTCAGGCTGGGCCTGGGCGGAGTCGCCGTGCAGGGGTGCCGCTGCCCCCCCTGCCCCCGCTGCCCCCGCTCAAAGCTTCGTCTTCCTCCGTGTTCTTTCCTAAGGATTCAGACGTGCTCCTCATTACGGCCTGGCTTGCCATACTGGACACAGTTTCAGGCTTACCTGCTTCGCCTTTCCACACACGGTCGACTGGGTCATCTATGCTCTGACTTGTGAAGTCTTACGCTGTGTGGAGCACGGATGCTACTTTATGTCTTTTAGCGGAGTTTTAATATTTTCACTTCTGGGGGAATCTTTCTTCGCTGCTCATGACGGCTGTTACACACGCTGCGTCTTTACACACAGAAACCTCCGCCCTTGAAGACCTTCAAAGCGCACTGGCTTATCAGCCCTTGCTCCCGGGTGGTGCGTTAGGTTCAAGTTTATAACCGATTCACAATTTCAACTGTACTTACTTTTAAACCCTATGACTTTCCCATTTTAAAAACCAAACTAGACCCCTCGTTGGTGAAAGTTTAAGCTACTTATTGCTGACACACATCCTGTCGAGGGAAGTCGTTTTACAGCTGTGGGGTCTTCCCTCCAAAGGGACGGTGGGACAAGTGGACTGGCTACAGGGCAATATTTAAAATATTCTGTTCTGTGCAGTAGTCCAGCCACTCAGTGAGATCTGTGTGAAAGGTCCCACATCAAAACGGTCTCCCATAATCAACAACCCTTTAACGCTTCCTTTTCTGAAGAAGCCAAACAGCTCTGTCCTGCATGGTGAGCTGGGGG
>PJEM01019552.1:0-15648 GCA_004023845.1 Helogale parvula
TCAAAAATGTTCAAAATCATATGACTAACCAGTAAGGCATTAGGTAGAGGTCAGTGTGAGTTCAAACCTGGAACAGGGACCACTAGGCTATGGCGGACACCTGGTACTTCATATTAGAAACAAGGCAAGTGTCTACTCCCTGGAAACAAAACTCCATCAGATACAGTGAACAATGGTTTGGAGCGGGTGGGGGGGAGGGGGAAGAGAGAGAGGGAGGGAGGGGGAAGAGAGAGAGAGGGAGGGAGGGAGGGCATGCACTTGATCAGTTTACTGGCAGAAACTGGCCCATGTCCCTTATAGACGATACAATTCCCCTGAAGGCAAACTACAGCTACAAGATCTTGAACGTGTACACGGGACACCACAGCATATATCGGAGACGTCAACAACCCAAAGGTTCAGTTTGGTTCTTAAAGGTCGTTACTCAGAATTGAGAGCTAATGGAGGTTCTACCCAATGACCAGGGAAGTCAACCTTCACTGCAAGAGCTGCCCAGGCCGGAAGCCTGAGACAATCCAGGGTCAGCTCTCACAGGCAAATGAGGCCTCTGAAACTTAGCTAGGATCTCGTAGTCTCTGAGCCTGCAGGGCTGTGAAGCCGGGGAGCAACTGTTTGGGGACGCGCTACGAATTATAAAATTTCCTTTGAGCACAGCCTGTAGCTTTCACACCATTCTAGAACTCAACAGGGAACACAATCAATGCGATTCAATAGCATGCCGACTTTCAAGGTTCCCCAAAACGTAGCTGATCCTAATAAAAGAATCATATTCACCCAATAGGTCATTGCCAGAAACAAAAACTGAGGCTGAACTGATTCCAAAAACACAATCTCATATTCTCCAACAGGAAGACAATGATGATAACAAGTTAATATATTTCCTCTGCTCACCATGTTCCTGTTCCAGGGATAGTTCTAAACTTTTTCATCATCTCATTTGCTCTTCCAGTTCTCATCCCCCATGAGCTAAGGTGAATTATTACCTCACTTTGGAGATAAAGAAATGGCAGCTTAGAGAGATTAAATCCTTCCAATCTAACTATAAAACCTAAAATTGCTTAAGAAATCTAGGAGACAGAGTTAAGATTCAACACCAGATGTCCAAAGCTTAAAAGTTTCTTTACTTTTTTTATCATTTGAGAGAGAGAGAGAGAGAGAGAGAGAGAGAGAGCACGTGAGCATGATAGGGCAGGGGAAAGGCAGAGAGAGAGAGAGAGAGAGAGAGAGAGACAGACTCCTGAGCAGGTTTCACACTGTCAGCATGGAGATTGAATTGGGGCTCAGTCTCACAAACCATGAGATCATGACCTGAGCTGAAATCAAGAGTTGGATGCTTAATGGATTGAGCCACCCAGGCGCCCCCAAAGCTTATAACCACTATCCTGTGTTATAAGCAAACAATCAAGAAGGAAGACTGGGTCACTCTCTGTGTGGACAGAGGTAAGTCACTATATATCTCTACACTGGGGACAAAAATATTTGCGGTCATTTTTTTTCACAAATGTCACAAAGAACAAATTTGAGACTACTGCTTTGAAAGCATTTGGTGAATAAAAGAATATAAAGTGTTTTCATCCAGTTAACTTTTCAAAATGAGTTCATTTGCTCATTGAAACTGATGTACTGTAAGGACAATCAAATAAGTCTTACCTAAAACCACAATCAACAGTTTCTGGAATGCGTCTGACACAGCCTTCTGAATAGCAAGCTTCTGGGTTGTCTTCTTTTTCATAAGAAATGATAACGGCCCTAAGTCCAACCAAAACAAATGGATTAAAAATGCCTATCTGAGCGATAACTGATTGGGGGGTTAAATGTTTAAAAGTGAAAATACCTCCATGATTCTTCGTTCATTACCCTAGCAACTAAGGGCAGGCACAACATAAGGATGAATGGCTCTGCTGTAGGCGTATACACAGGTAAGCAAAGGACGGAAACTGAGTTGCTGTCCCACCCTGTAGCTCCTGTTTGAGAACAGGACCTGAGTCTGCAGCAGCCCCCGCTCCCCAAGTCACCAAGCCTGTTTCAAGGAGGGATACACACATTTCTGTAAATATTATAAGCACATAAGACAATTAGAGGTTCATCTGCCTTAAGAAGCTTCTTTGAGAATGCAAATACCTCCAGTGTTAACTCTCCAAGGAACTGACACACTACAGTGAATTGCTTACGTCCTCTAGTGCTTTTTTAAATGTCTACTTCGATTTTAAGTGGGGTGCAGTATATTAATATATTCATTAAGAAAATCAAATATATGTCCCGTCACATGCAAGTTAGGTGCCGTGGAAGAGTCAAAGGACTACTAAACAGCAAGTCCTTTCCTTGAAAAAGTTATCATCTCACTGGGCAGATAAGGCCTAAAACGCAAAGGAAAGAATAAAGATTGGAGGCAGCGGTCATTGCGATGGGTAACTCTTTTCATGTTTTCTTCCCACACAGATTTATTCTCACAGAAAGGCAGCGAGAAAGAAGCTCAAGGTAAATACTAGTCTGGCAATCGTGAAAGTAGAATTTTACAACTAGATTTTCAAACTCATCTATTCCAATCCCCATGCTTACAGCCAGGAAATCACCAAAGCCAAAAAGAATACATATTTGGCCTAAGGATCCAGCAAATTAGCTGCCCAGCCAAACCTGAGATAGAACAGTATTGTCACAGAGAATCGGTGGTCACTAGACCTTTTAAATAAGAGCATGGCTGGGGGTGGGGGCAGAAATGTTCTCTGTACCTGTTCCTGCTGGCCGTGGGCCTCAGGCCTGGCCAGATACCTCTGAGGCTCTGGAGAAGGGATAGTGAGGGCCAGGAGCCTTGGTGGGAAGGGGCTAGTCTTCAAGGCTGATGGAAGGTAGAATCTACGAGTCCCTCCTGTAAAGTGGCAGGAAAACGTCCCACCACCTCCTCCTGGTTTCCCAGCTCCCACTCTTACATTCCCTTTATCCAGACCCAACAGAATTTTAACTGGGAGAGACCTTGGATGGTCATTATTCTCTTCCTTTTATAGTATTGAAATGGAGAAGGAGAAAGGGAAGATGACTTGTCCCGTGGTCATCCTGCTAGAGAGGGGCAGAAAGATGGTTCCTTTCCAGTTGGGCACCTCTGTGATTACACTGTTCTTGGGCTGTGAGCTGCATTTCATGTCACAACTCAGTGCACACATACAGTATAGACAGAGTCGTTTCTAAAACAAACTTACTGTACACTGAATTTTTCTGTTATGTTTTTTTAAAGCTCATTATTTATTTGGGGCGGTGGGTTGGGACAGAGAGAGGGCGGGAGAGAATCCCAAGCAGGCTACACAATTGTCAGCGCAGAGCCAGACATGGGGCTTAATCTTGTGATCCGTGAGATCATCACTTGAGGCAAGTTCAAGAGTTGGCCGCTAACCTGACTGAGCCACCCAGGCAGCCCCTATTCTGTTTGGACTCAAAAAGAATATTTTGTGTTTTAGTGCTAGTCGTGAGTTTTAGGGTGATTTCATGACTCATTCACTCATCCACCTCCCGTGTGAAAGTCAGCGAGCTAGATAACTTTGCTGGTTGGACTCAGGCATTCCTTGGAGCGATTCAACTAAGCCTGCTTAGGATTCTCTCTTCTCTCTCTCTCCTTAAAAAAAGTTAAAAATAAAAATTTAAACGGATGAATCAAGAGCTAGAAATGCAAGATGGGTGGCGATATGTACCAGAAGATTCAGCTGGAAGTAAGGAGGACTGGTGACCTGACCCAGGAGGGTGGGGATGGTCTGGGGGGAGGGGACAAGGAGCTGCTGTGGTCATTATGTTGCCTCACCATTTTATTTCCTCCTAATTGTACTGTAAACTATGTGCATAATAACATCTGGGAGGCTTTTAATAAGTCCATTCTTTTATCAATTACACCTCAAACCTTTCCTTGTGTCCAAAATTATTGAGAGATAATTGAAAAATAATTTTTTAAAAAGCCTGTAAATCCATTTTCTAAGAGAGACTGGGAAGAACCGGCTTCCTACAACAGACGCCAGGAGAATGTGAGCTCTTCCGGTCTGCAGGGAAATAGGTGCATTAGTACTAGTTTGAGGATTTCAGTCAGATACCAAGTAAGGATACATCTGGGGTTCACACCACAAAGGCTCTCCCTCCAGTGCTCAGAGAGCAGTAACAAACAGAGAGCTGCCTGGACTGGGGAGGTAAGGATTAGCCAAACCTGTAATAATAATATAGCTGGTCACCCTCCAGTGCTTACCACGGACCAGAAACTGTCCTGAGGATATTATCTCAGTTAATCCTCATGGCAACTGATATTTCCCCCAGTTTGCAGATGAGGAACTGAGGCTCAGATAGTTTGGGGAACTTCCCTGAAGTCACACACGCTGGCCCCTCCGCCTGAGGCTAAAAGAGGAAGTCAAGCTTGTAGACTTTGCAGAGGGGTCGAGAGGCTGAGAAGTAAGAGAAGACCCGGAGAAGGGGGCTCCTGACATGGCAGACAAGAGATTTCCATGCGGGGTTCCCACAGCTTTTGCAGACAGCAGCTGTGCAAAACTTCATTGGAAGAACTGGGGTATGCTGCTTGCTCTATTTGGGGGGCTGTTGGGGGGGGCATGCTGTGACAAGACACTGCTGCTCTCGATGTGCTAATGATAACCAGAAACACTGCCCTTTTGACCAGGAAACCCGATTTCCCTAGTAAATTCCTCACTTTCCAAGTTCTTCCACATGAAGATAATACTTACTTCTGTGTTATTTATTTACTTATTTTTAAAGTTTATTTACTTTTGAGAAGGACAGCACAAGCAAAGAAGGGGCAGAGAGAGAGAGAGAGAGAGAAGGGGGTGGCGGAGAGGGAAAGAGAGAATTCCAAAAGGGCTCCAGACTGTTAGCACAGAGCCCAATGCAGAGCTTGAACTCACAACTGTGAGATCGTGACCTGAGCCAAAGCTGGACACTTAACCAACTGAGCCACCCAGGCGCCCCTCTGTGTCCTTATTTCCAACTGCCTGCTCAACTGTACTAAACTGTACTAAACTGTACTAACTGTACTGCTCAACTATACTAAATGTACTCCGACTCAACTAGTGGTGGGAAGATGGTTCTCACTCCTGGAGAGAGAATTACTGAAGGGGCAGCCACATCTCCAACAGCTGGTTTTAGAAATGGAAACAGGCACTGGGGCCCCCTCCTTTCCCCTTCCCAGGAAGGCCAATGTAGCGCCTGGCCCGGATCAGTGTAGCTTGCTTCCAAGAACGGTCCTGTTCCCAGACCAGCCCTGTAGACACCCCAAAGGCCCCCGGACCTGCAGGCAGCAAGTACCTCTCCACCCCAGCACTCACCCCACCCTCAGGCCCCAGGATCCCATTTGACCTCAGCCTGCACGTTGAAGTGTCCCAAGCACAAGACATCCCTCCCCACCCCCACCAACATACACTTTTGATCTTTTGTTCTGAGTCCACCTGAAAGAGAAATGTCAACTCTACCAAGGAAAGGAAACAACTACCTGGCTAGATGAGAATAACCAGACCCTTAAGCTTCATCATGCCTGGGGTCTGATGGGCACGTAAAGGTGTCTCTTGGTGTAAGGGTGGGCAAATCCTGTAAGGGTGGTACTTTTCCTGAGAACCGCCAGGCGGGAAGCACCAAGTGTGCTGATGCCCACAGGGAGGCAAAAATTGGGTAGGTGTTACTGGTCAGAATTGACAGGTAGGAACATTCCAGCAGGGGGCCAACTGACAGCCCCAGTCAGTGTTCTACCCCAGGCGAGGTCATGAACCCAGAAGCCGCTGGGGATCAAGTCAGGCGCAGACACTGCTGGAGGCTGGCAGTAGGACACTGGTGGGCTAGGCTGGGGGCCTGGCCTCTTCGCACTCATCTCCAGTCTCGGAGTCCCGAACCCCCCAAATCACTCACCTGGTCCAGGACTGGGAGTTCAGGCTTAACTGAGCGCTATCCCCGCCCCGCGGTTCCCCAGCCCTGCGATTGGCTCCACTGTCCAGGGGCGGGACCGGACTCCAAACCAACATGATGGCATTGGGCTCAAGGAGCACTGTTTCCTGTTATCACTCCAGGGAGGCCACAGCCGCCAGTTGGAGGCTTAGGGACTGCAGTGGCCAGAAGTGTCCCCCGCCCCCTCCCCACTCTCTGGTGAGTCAGGGGTCAGAGGGCGAGGTGGGTGACAAGGGAAGGCAGGGCTGAGGCGGAACTGGTGATGGGTCACCAGCCTTGACCATGATCACAAACCCCTGGTTGCTTTGAAACTGTCCTGCTTCCGAGCCTTTTCCTTTCCCCGCCTGAGCCCCGCACCCTACCCCACGCACAGAGTATGCATGGCACTGATTGTTTTTCAATGACTTCGTTCATTGTTATCAACAGACTCCACCCTATTTGGTTTTGTGGAGCCTATAGAACGATGAAATTCAGATTCTTAGAAGAGACTCTGGGCGTTATAAGACGCTTAGGAAAGGTGGTAAGTTTGAAAACATTATACTGACACCACTAAAACCTCTTGGTGGAGACACCCAATGAGCCTCTTCTCTGGCGTGCTGGTCAAGCAAGAACCTGACCCTCTGTATTCTTTCCCCAAATTAGGCATCAGCAAATTAATGAGAGGAGAGAGGAGGCCCCTGCCCTTGGGCACCCACGGGAACTTACTCCAGCTCCAGACACACCGCAAACACCTTCATCTAACCTAAGATAAACTGTGTGAAATTGGATTTCTGAACCAGAAGACAGGGGAGACAGTCCTTTCTAGAGTCTGCTTTAGAGGAACATCTTCACCTTGAGTCTAAAAATCCCCCTCAGGCCTTTGAACATGCCCAGTATGATCTGCCTTTTGACAGAGAAACCACAGAATTTTCCAGCTGAGAGGGAACACCACACTTCTTCATGGAAGAGCAGTGAGTAAAGAAAGCATCTGGGCTTAGGCCACAGCGATGTGTTTTCTTTGTGAATCTTTCTCACACTACAGCTTAATACAGTATCATTTCCCGAACCTCAAAGGTGCCTACTGCCCCCAGATATTTTACCTCACAGGTATGTTGGTTTTGAAAAATAATGTTCGGGGGGACGGGGGTGACCAGTGCCCTATGGGAGGTTTTCAGGAGGTCTTTCTGCTTTCTGCTGAGGAAGCACCCAGCCTTTTGCTCCCTGGAGCCTCTGTGTTAAACTTAGTTCTTTGAAGCTCTATTTTGCATAGATTGAAGCAGCTAGGAACTTGCACATGAGCAGGAATCAAAGTGAACTTCAAAAGTGGGATTCCAAGGACCATGCACACACCGGGGACGCATCATTGTCAGGAATTCCCGAGATAAAGCGGACTTGGGCGTATTTGCTTGGGGCTTTGATTGCCCAGCCAAAAGCCGGGGACTGGGGAGAGCAGAGAGTGCCATTGATGGGTGAAGACACGTCTCCTGGCCTCTTTGTACCTTAGTTTCCTCATTTGGGGAAAAAAATAAAAGGATTTTAAGACGTACTTTTCAGAGTTCATACCCGGTTTATGAACACCCAACTAACCGGTAACTGTATGATGTTTTACACGTAGTTGTTTTTTTTTTCGTTTTACATGTATTCATTTTCTAATTCACTTACATCTTGTGTAAAAACTGCGTTCCATGCCAGGCCTGAAATATTCCAAAGCTCAGTTCCGTCAGCAAATTGCATCCAAGACGTCTACAACAACAACAACAAACAAACAAACATAAAAAGACACAAGCAAAAGAAGAATAAAAAAAGACATTCTTTCAGAATAATCATCCTTTGGCAATGATTCTATGTTATAGATGATGAGCCATAACGGGTAATACTCTCTGCATACACTAAAGAAATCTCAGTATGGAAGATATTTGCCTTTTTAAAAAATATTTGCCTGAAAGATTGATACTTTCATGTGCATACATGTGGTGCATTAGATACAAATCAGTCAATGCTCAAGAAATACTTGTGTTAAGTAATCTTTCTTTAGAAAAATGATTCGCAACTTCAGTGCTATTGAGATGAATGGTTGCACTCTGTCTCTAAGTTATTTAAATTATGGCTGGGGTGGGGGAGGGTATGGGGGCACCGGGACCTGGATTTGTTTTTCTAAATAAAGTTGGAAAAGCAGAAAAAAAAAAAAGAGATTAATGGTTGGGTAATCTTTGTGACTGGGCACTGCCCTGTGCAGTGCAGGGTGTGGGCCAGCAGTTCTGGCCTCCGCCCACTAGAGGCCAGTAGCACATCTGCAGTCAGACATTCAAAAGTGTCTCTAGACACTACCAAGTGTCACCTGGGTGCAAATTCACCCCTGCAGAGAACCTCTGCTCTAGAGCGATTCACTCTGATCTCTATAATAATTCTCACTGAACGTTGCCACAGACAAAAAAGATTTGCCACATAATTTTAGTAGCTTTCTACTAATAAAATTTCAATCATATTTCCAAATGAGTAATAAAAAGGTTTACAATTAAATTTAATAAAAATCCCAAATATAGTGAAATTATATTTGTAACTTACATAAACTGCAAAAAAGGTAGTGGTTCAAATGTATGTCTTTCAATAGGATGTATTTTATTGCAGGATAAATCCCTAGGAAAAGGAAAGGGAAAATATTGCCTCATTAGCTATAAGATATCTAATAAGTACGATGACAGTACGGAATAACTAGCTTTTGCCTAAAGTCTGAGTATGAGGAATTGTTATCTGAACCTTCCAGAGCCCCTAACCCTATCCTCGCTTTTCTTAAGAGTCTCGCCTTCGTGATCTTCATACATAAAATACACAACTAAAGATCATGACAGATTTTGAAAGAAGAGAGGAGAAGGATATACTTTTTGTGGCCTCAATTTCTAGATTATGAGCTCAAAGTGGTCATCTCCACATACAATATCTAACATAAAAACGGATATTCTCACATGAGCACACCTTCCTGGTTGAGGTCTATTTTTCGAGGCCAAGTCAATACCAGAAAAAATGAAAGATACCTTTCCATTTAACATGAAAGGATGTTACTCCTCTAATCAATACATAACTTTGCGCAAACTCAGAATTTTATCATCATGTTAATAGAAATTCATTTTTGGTTGGGCATGGCCTTAACAGTCCATGAATTTATCAACTGCTTCAGTTGCAAGTGAGGCCAACAAAAGACAACATTTTTATTTGAAAATGCCCATCCTTGATTATAGCTGACCCCTTATTTCCAGTGATTCCAGCTGACTTCCTCACTTTCCACCTACGTGGGTATAACTATCTTCTCACTGGCATTTTCACCTCTAGTTTCTCCCTTTCTAATCTATACTGCACACGGCCAGCAGATTAATGCTCCAGAAATGGCTCCCAAATACCAGCGTCACTTGGGAACTGACTCAAGATGCAAATTCCCAGCTCTCCTCTGGACTGAGTCAATCAGCCACTGTGGAGGTGGAGCCCGTGTTCTCACAAGGCCTCTAAGTGAGACTGCTGCGGTCTCAAGATTGTCCTAGAGCACTGGCTGTGATAACATGGTAGCTTGGCCTGTTATCCATGGCCTCCCAACCCTAAATCTGGTTCTATGTTCCTGCTCCACAGATACCAAAGAAATTTCTCCTGCATTTTCCCTTTCGTCCACTCTCCTCTGCAAGCTTACTCTTTCCAAGATGTCTCTCTGATGACACCTAGTAGCACAGCCATTCAAGGGTCTGTCCAAGCAGCATTTCTCTAGTAACTTCCCTGATCCAACTTGAGGTCTTTTCCCCTCTTCTATGTTCCAAAACAATGTATACCTCTCATTCCATTGGGTGGTTTTTGTCATTTGTTTATCTCCGATCTGTGATTCTATGGTTTGGGGCCCAAGACAACCAATACAAAAGTGGTTGTCCCCTAAGACTTGGAAGGTCTGATCACTTAAAGGACGATTTTTAGTGCCATAGGAGGCTCTGTTTACTCACTACCCTTATGTCTTCCACATTTGCTAGAAGAATATATTTGCTAAAGAGCATCATTAGTAAGGATTAATGAAATGCACAGCTCTGGAAGGCCTGGGCAAAGAATAAACATTGAACCTTTATAGCAAAGAACAGTACTATCTCCATATGTCTAAACGCACAGAGATACGATGCGAACACTTCTTCCTTGACAATGAGGTTAGAGACATTTTTATTTTGTAATTAGTGAAGTTAGAGGTATTTCTGATATGTTTATTTACTGCAAACATTTCTAACTATACCATTTAGCCATCATTTTATTTTTAAAGAGGTTATTTTTTTAACGTAATCTCTATCTCGAACATAGAGCTTGAACCTACAACCTTGAGATCAGGAGTTGCAGGCCTGAATGATGGAGACAGCCACGTGCCCCTTAACCATCATTTTAAACCTCTATTTGCATCTGTCTATTCCTGTACTGATCACGGGAATGGACTCCTGAAGCCAGGAGCACATAGTATACACCGTATGTTAGCTAACTTGACAATAAATTCTATAAGAAATCATTGTAAAAAAATATATTAATAAAAACAACTGCTTCTCTGAAATCCTTAATCTGTTCTCTTGGTAACTTAATATGTATTTGTAATACAGCTTCCATAATTCACCTGCTTAGTTCCATGTGTAATATTTAAATACTTAATTTAGATAAAATTGTTTAAAATTCTGGGCGAATGGCATGCAATGAATGTCGCTATTCCATATTTTCTTGTCTTGTAGGTGACAGTTGGAGGTTAATTTTCATACCACTCATTTTACTAAGCCAACTTTTTCAAATCTTTTCTGTAAAGGCCAGATAGTCAATCCTTTAGACTTTGCAGGCCATATACGGTCCGTCACAGATTCTTCTCTGTTTCTTCCTCTTCATTTCACTTTTATAGCCCTTTAAGAATGTAAAAATCATTCTTAACTCATGGGCTGTATCAAGGCAGATCATAGGTGGGATTTGATCTATGGGCCGTAAATAATAATAAGCAGATGGTGTATGAACACTGACGTAACATCGTCCGTCAGGGAATCCATAATTGCTCAGACCTCATTACCTCTTTTCTTTTATAACTGAAGGTTTTTTTCCTATCTACATCTTGTCTATAAAATTAAAAAGTTGAAAATGCATAGGAAGTATGGGCTGGGTCCCTTTAGCCTTAGAGAATTACATAATTTTAGACAGACAATTATAGAATTCTATTGTTAGAAGAAATTGTTGCCATTATCTAATTTGAACCCTGTATTTTTAAATAGATATTAAAACCAAAACTCATAGTAAATGATTAACGAATTAACTTACAAATACTGGAGAGATAGCAGGTCTTCAAATGTGTCTTTATATAATTCGGTCAAATAATTTTCACTGAGAATTCTGCAAAACGAAAAGGTCATTTCTGGGTCAAAATGCAACACGACTACAACTATTTACTACACAGGATGCTGTGTGTGAGGGAAACCTGGGTAATGGTGCCAAATACACGAATTCTTTTCTCACGTAGGGACGGTGATCTCTGCTGTTTGCTTCAATTTTTTCTTCTCATGTACTCCTATGTGTCTCTCTCTCTCTCTCTCTCTCTTTCTGTTTCTCACACACACACACACACACACACACACACACACACACACACCTCTATCCACTCTTCACACCAGAATGTATATTTCATGCCTACTCTCTGGATCACAACGTCTGGGTTAGAAGCCAACCCTGAGTGGCAACAACATTGGGAGAACTACCACTTCCCCCTCTCTTTTCCCAAGTGTTGCTGTGGAAGCCCCATTCAGGAGTACATCGGTGCTACAAGAAAAGCCATCCAATTTTCCCAACTAAAAAATATTTGTGAGAACTAAAGATGTGCATAAAATGCACAGACATAAATGTTCAGCTTACAAAGTATAAAGTAAATACCCATGCAACACGATTTATTCACTCTACTGTCGGTGGATACTAGATTTTTCTAATTTTCAGTTATTACAAACAATGCTGCTTTGAACATTTTTCTGGGTGTATCCGGGCACGCATTTGCCTAAGTTCCTCCAGGACTTAATAGGGGCACAGAATTGTTTTCCTAGAGGCAAGCAGGCAGAAAAACATGCCACGTCTCTACCCCTCCAAACTCCACCAGAGTGCCTAAGAATGATAGAAGAGATATAATTCAAAAATCCACAACCTTAGCTCAAAGCCAAGGGAGGAGCTCCACAAACACCCCCCTCCCAGAAATGCCCCGGAGCTACCTACAGGGTGATTAGTTGGGATACAGCCCTGGGAGCAGTCACAGCACAGCAACCCACACCCTTCCTCCTTGGGTCTGGCAGCAAAGGGCGTTTGCTTCCAGGTAGGAGCCATTGGTGTTAGAAAGGGGCAGGTCCCAGAACCGCGGAGGAAGGGCATACACTCTGACTAGCCACTAGAAGTCACCTCACAATGTAATGTTGTGCCCAAGTTTTTAAAATCGCCCCAAATCACCCCAGAACAAACACCAGAGAGCTAGGGAGACCGAGTCACGCCTGCAAAAGCAAAGGGCCTTTATTTCAAGCTTAAGCTCGGACTCACCTTCCCCAAACGACCCGCTGGCCACGTGGAGCGAGAGAGCCCCGACCAACGGCAGGGCCTTTTATACCTTTTGGGAGGGGCAGTTATAGGAGTGATCCAATCCCTACCCCCCATCAATACTGGCAGGTGTGGGAGCCAGTCACACCATCCGGAGCACTGACCAATCAGAGTGGGCCCAGGACGCCCCACGTGGGGCGTGACTAGGCCCACCTCTAGAGAGGCCAACGGTTTCAACCGTCCTCCCCCGATTGGGCGCCGCAGGAGTTGTCCCTCCTTAATGCGAGCGCCCTTTCAGGAGAAGCCGGAGCCTTCCCCTTTAAGTACAGGGGAAGGCTGGATCAGACCTTTGGCCGGCGGGGGAACGCCCCCCACCACGGCTGCTGGGCGCGTTTCCGCCGCTGTGGTGTACAGCGACCGGCTCCGGGAAGGCCGGATCAGACCTGCATCCTTACACCACCGCTCCCTTAATTCTCAGGGGCACCCGTCACCAATAACAAGCCCTGCGACTCATTTCACCTCTTCCTTAGGACCAGAACAAGAAGCAGTAGAACGTCAACTACAAAGATAAATTGCACGCAGGAATGACCAAATGGCATGAGAAAGACCACTCTGTGAAGGACAGAACATAAAAACCAACCTAACAGCTTACAGGCAATGAATCACAGTTAACAGAGAACACACAAGAGGATTTGAGAATAGCAGTATGAACAAGGCGCCTGGGTGGCTCAGTAGGCGAAGCATCTGAATATGGCTCAGGTCTCGGTTCATGGGTTCGGGCACCACATGTGACTTTGTGCTGACAGCCCAGAGCCTGGAGCCTGCTACCGATTCTGTGTCTCCATGTCTCTCTGCCCTTCCCCTGCTCATACTCTGTTTCTCTCTGTCTCAAAAATAAAAAAATTAAATAACAAAATACAGTGGTAGCCCTGATAACTATTATAACTTCAAGGTAGTCATGAGAATAAATGGCATTTTGAGACATCCACGTGAAATCTGTGATATGAAAATATCTCTGATCTCTGCTGGGGACCAAAGTAAATATACTGATCTCCTGTGGTTCGTTACATCTGTAACAGAAGGAAATGCTAATGCTATTTAGAGATTTGGAAAAATAGAGATGTGATTTTATTTTCCTTCCAAGTTGCCCCGCCCCAAATTAGCCGATTCTACTCAGGGGCCTGCGCCCTAAAGGAATGATCCGCAAACCGGCATCCCATGCACACCTTTGCACATGTATTCAAGAAACTGCGGTTTTCTAGGGAAAGGGCCCAGAGCTTTTATGAAATTCTCAAAAGTTTCTTGTCTCAAAAGGTTGAGCCACAAATTGAGGTGGAGATGGAGAAAGACATTTGTTTTCCTGTAAAGCTGTACAGCACAATTAAGGACAATTACAAGTAAAAGATTGGAGAATGGGGAACAGTAGTAAGAAGGAAAATGAAGAGAAGGGATAGTTGACAAAGGGAGAGCACAAGCAAAGAAGGGCAGAGAGAGAGAGAGAGAGAGGGAGAGAGAGGGAAAGAGAATTCCAAAAGGGCTCCAGACTGTTAGCACAGAGCCCAATACAGGGCTCGAACTCACAACTGTGAGATCGTGACCTGAGCCAAAGTTGGACATTTAACCAACTGAGCCACACAGGCGCCCCTCTGTGTCCTTATTTCTAACTGCCTCCTCAACTGTTAACTATACTAAATGTACTCCGACTCATCTAATGGAGGAGAGATGGCTCTCACTCCTGGAGAGAGAATTACTGAAGGGGCAGCCACATCTCCAACAGCTGGTTTTAGAAATGGAAACAGGCACTGGGACCCCCTCCTTTCACCTTCCAGGAAGGCCAGTGGAGCGCCTGGCCCGGATCAGTGTAGCTTGCTTCCAAGAACGGTCCTGTTCCCAGACCAGCCCTGTAGACACCCCAAAGGCCCCCGGACCTGCAGGCAGCAGTACCTCTCCACCCCAGCACTCACCCCACCCTCAGGCCCCGGGTACGCATTTGACCTCAGCCTGCACGTTGAAGTGTCCCAAGCGTAAGACATCCCTCCCCACCCCCACCAACACACACTTTGGATCTTTTGTTCTGAGTCCATCTGAAAGGAAATGTCAACTCTACCAAGGAAAGGAAACAACTACCTGGCTAGATGAGAAAAACCAGACCCTTAAGTTTCATCATGCCTGGGGTCTGATGGGCACGTAAAGGCGCTCCCTTGGTGTACGGGTGGGCAAATCCTTCATGCTTTTCCTGAGAACCGCCAGCCGGGAAGCACCAAGTGCGCTGATGCCCGCAGGGAGGCAAAAATACGGTAGGCGTTACTAGTTCAAATTTACAAGGGGGAACATTCCAGCAGGGGGCCAACTGGCAGCTCCAGTGTTGGACCCTAGGCGAGGTCATGAACCCAGAGTCGCCGGGGATCAGGTCAGGCCCAGACACTGCTGGAGGCGGGCAGTAGGACACGTCCACCCGACACTGGTGGGCTAGGCTGGTGGCCAGGACTCTTTGCACTCATCTTGGGTCACAGAGTCCAGAGCCTCCCAAATCGCTTACCTGCTCCGAGGCAGGGAGCTTGGGCTTCCCTGAGCTCTGGCCCCGCCCCACGGCTGCGTCAGCCCTGCGATTGGCTCCGCTGTCCGGGGGCGGGACCGGAGCCAAACCCACGTGAGGGCTTTGGGCGCCAGGAGTGCCAATTCCTGTTGTCAATGGCCATTAGCTCCCAGCATCTGGTCGAAGGCTTAGGGGCTGCAGTGGCCAGGAGTGTCCCCTGCCCCCTCCCCGCTCCGTTTGGTGAGTTAGGGGTCAGAGGGTGAGAACGGTGAGAAGGGACGGCAGGGCTGAGACGAAAACAGGCCATGGGTCACCAGCCCTGACCGTGATCGCAAACCCCTGGTTGCTTTCAAACTGTCCTGCTTCCGAGTCTTTTACCTTCCCCGCCTGAGCCCCGCACCCTACCCCACTCGGACCCGAGCCTTCAGCCCAGACAGCCAGTGCTGACCCGTCCCCTCCATCTTCTCCACCTGTGACCGGAGCCCAGCCCTTCCCCTCACCCTCTCACCACTAGTCTTGGGTAAGTGCAGCCACACATCACCCCACGGTAGCCCACTTCCAACCCGAGCACAGCCACTCCCCTCCGCCTCCATCTAAAGCATCTCATTCTCAACCCTCAACCCCTTTGGCAATCCCAATGCTCCCCGCAAACCTCCTCGACCCCCACCCCC
>PJEM01019553.1:0-15645 GCA_004023845.1 Helogale parvula
GGCACGCTCCCTGGCCCTGTTCCCAGCAGCGGCCATGGGGATCCTGAGTAACCGGCTCCCTGTACTGATGGGGACACACTTCATGTGCAGAGAGGTGGGGTCACCGAGGCAAGGTCACAAGCCTATAGGTAAAAATTCAGCTCTGCCTCTTCTATGAGCCTTTTAAGTCTGTGCCAAAGAAGGTCACATGGCCCGTGACCCCAGGGGGTGCTGCTGAAGAAGGCCTCCCGGAGCTGGGAAACACACAAAATAGGGCCCTCGGTTTCCCAACCTGTAGAGTGGGCTGACGTGAGCATGAACTAGGATTCTGTTCTGCAAAACGCTTACCACGGCGCCTTACACAGCACAGGCACACGTGGTGGAGGAGGGGCAGGAGCCCCCGGAGACCCAGCTCCCGGGGCTTCTCTGAACCTCTGTTTCTTCTCCGTTAGAAGGGAGGCTGGCCCTTTGGCCCCTCTGCCCCCAGTCTCCGCGTGCCGCACAGAATGGAGGCAGGTTTTCTGTCTTCTGCTCTTGCACCAGGGATCAAGTATCTTTGCTGAATCAACACGACCCCAGGGACTCCTGTCACTGTTCACCGTGATCTGACGGCACCTTCGTGCCCCGCAAGTACGTGCGTTCATGTCTTCCCAAGAGCCTCATGAGGGGCAGAGCTGGCGCTCAGTCTTCACAGGGGGCAGGGGCACCGAGGGAGGTCCTGTCTGCAGGAGCCGCTCAGAGCAGGGACCCCGGCGGCGGTGGACGCCTCGCCCAGCCTTGGTTCCCCTCCCGATGGTGACAGCTGGGGAACCCGCCACATGGTCCATGTGGGGGTGATGGACAAGCCGCGCCACCCCCGGCACATGACCCGCATTATCCTTCTGGGACCGGGCATGACAGCAGGTCTCCATCCGGGGACAGGTCCTCAGAGCACCGGGAGACCAGGAACCTCAGAGTGAGGACGACAGACGAGATGAGAATGTCCTGGGCTCCCGGGCCTCCCTCTCAGGCTCGAGCGCAGATGCTCCAACCCTGTGTTTCCTTCTCTCTGGCCCTGGAGCGGGAGGTCAGGCCCTGGGAGGAGGTTGGGCCTGAGCAGGGACCGGCTTAGAGGCAGGAAGGCAGGGTCACGAGAGGAGGGGACCGTGAGCCCACAGCGCCGCTGCCCTGCCTCCCCAGGAGCGTGGTTGGGCCTCTGATCCCCGAGACTGTCTGGAAGGTGCGAGCCGCAGAGCGCGGCCGTTCCTGGGCTCGTGGGCAGTGTGGGACGGGGGCCTTCCTGAGAAGCTCATGCTGGCACTGTCCAGGAGCCTCCTGGTGTCCCAGTGAGTGTGTGGAGCACAAGGACAGCAAGCCAGGACAGGCCATGAATCTGGCCCCAAGGAGCCGGGCTCTGGGAGGGCAGGGATGTTGCAAAGCTGGGTTCTGTTTCCCTACAGAGTCAAGGATGGAGGCAGGTGAGTGGGAAGCATGCCCTTGAAGGCCGGCACAGCAGACCACGTGGGCCGGAGCCACACGATGTCAGCACTGGTCAGAGGACGGGTGGATCCACAGCCTCGCCTCTCTCCGGGCACCGGGGCCTAGGCTGACCTGGGATCCACGCTGCCCCCTGCCAGCCCGCCACCTCGGGCACCTGTCTGGCCCTGGCACGTCGAATCCCACCTGAAGAAAGAGCAGAGGAGAGAGGGGCCCGGAGGCTGTGAAGCCCTTCCCTCACCTCTGCATGCTGCCCACGCGCCCGATGCACAGGCCACTTGGAAGTCGGCCTGGAAGGTCTGGGGCCCAGGGTCCCCCACCAGCTCCAAGGCCACCCTCGTCTCAGCAGCTTTGCCAAGGACAAGCGGCTCCAGGGGAGGGAGGCTCGGCTTCTGGAATTTTCCTCCTCATTCTCTCTCTTGTCTTTCTTACCAGCTTTGAAGAAGACCCTTTGGAGCTGGGGGAGCCGACCCGCTCACACATCAGACGGGGCGGTCATGGAGGAAGCACTTTGCACCCGGCGTCGGACGCCAGGTGCTCTGCCCCCGAGGCTGCTGGGAGGAGGTGCCATGGCCCCACGGCACGGGGAGGGCGAGGTGGGCTGGGTGCCCCATGAGCGGCTCCACTGTCCGTAAGTGGCAGGGCAGGGTGCACACCCAGCTCAAACACCTCCGAAATCCGTGCTCTCCGCCCAAGTCCATGGGCCTCGTGCCGGGCTGCGCCCTCCCCAGGGGCTCGCCTTCCCCTTCCGGACCGGCCCCTCAGCCTGGCTGCCTGGGGCCCCAGGAGTCCCGGCCACGTGGGCTCCTCGTGACTTCATGAAAGCGTGTTGATGACATGGGTGTGATGTTGGGGTGACGGTGCTGAGGATTTCCACTTGACCCGCGAGAGGCTGGTCCTTGCTATGCACCCTGGCAAGCGTGTCCGTGAGGGCGAGGCCCGAGGAGAGCCCGTGAGCAGCCGTCTCATGTTCAGTTTAACGTCAAACTATAAATACGTCTGGATGATTAGCTGGACATGGCGGCGAAAGTGAAGTCCAGGAGAAGTAAAGTCCAAGTGTGATAAACAAAACTTTGTGGAAAATTAAAGTATAGAAAAGTGTCCTATGACCTCACGGCAAAGAACAGTTTCTGAAATAAAACAAAAGTGGAGACAGAGAGGGGACAAATGATCAATGTGGACATATTCACATAGAAAATTTTCCCTGGGGGCACCTGGGGGGCTCAGTCGGTGCGGCATCCAACTTCAGGTTAGATCTCACGGTTTGTGGGTTCGAGCCCCTGCATCGGGCTCTGTGCTGACAGCTTGGAGCTTGGAGCTGCTTCGGATTCTGTGTCTTGCTCTCTCTCTGCCCCTCCCCTGCTTATGTTCTGCCTCTCTCTATATCAAAAAAATAAATAACAAACAAAATTTTAAATAAATAAAAATTAAAACTTTCCTCTGAAAAAAGGCCATAAGCACAGTTAAAAGGTAAGTGATTTCCCGATCAGTCTTCTGCAGCACACAGGATCAACGCCCAGAACACATAAAGAACACCTACAAATCAGTAAAGAGACAAACAACCCAATGGAAAAACAGGCTGAGCCAAACACAGGCCGTCCGCACAGAGGAAACCACGATCACAAACACAGATACTGTCCACTCGTACGTGACCGTGGATCAGCTTTATTGAAACAGCATTGCACACCTACCAGACGGCGAAACCCCAGAAGTCTGACAATTCCAGGGGGGAGGAGTGAGTTCGGCTCAGGCAGGCCTGCCCGTGTGGGCGTGAGATCCTGTGTGTTCTCACCCGCGCGTGCGCTACAGAAGTCGGGGTGTGGGGGGGGACAGCACGGCAGCGGGGCAAAGGGCCCAAACCCCGGGCGGGCTCCCTGGGGTGTCTCCCGGCCATTTAGCTCTAAACAAGCCATGCACCTGCTCTGCCCTCAGCTTTCTTAGCTGAGAAATGGGTGCTTCCCCTCTGGACGTCACTGTCCAGATTCCACAAGAAGATGTATGTAAAACTACTACAACGACGCGTGACGTGCAACAAGGCTGACGAAGGACAGTTACCTTCGCTGTGACGCGGTGGCCGCACACCCTGGACTGGAGCCGCTGCCCGCCGGTGCGGGAGAGGACGAACACTTGAGGATCTTCCCCTGATGGAGTGCGCGGCCGCCCTCAAAACTGTGTGAAATAAGCCTATCTTATCAACAGGGATGGATCTTAAAGATACAGTGTTGAAATTCCGGAACGTTACTTACACCATAATCCCATTTATGTGAGTGTTTAAACACGTAAAACAATAGAACATATTGTTTATGGCGCTCACGTGGAGAAAGGTATAAAAATATGGACGGATTTCTCCCCAGTTTATGACACTCAGTGGCTCCCAGGAAGGGACTGTTTTCTCACTTGGGGGGGGGGACCTGGCGGCTGGTGACCAAATCCTTTCTGGTCCTCGGGTTTGTTCTCAGCGTTTTTCTTTTCCAGCGAAGCCCCTCGGGGTGCGCCATCACACTCGGACGCCCCCAGGCCCCGGCCCTGGGTTCTGCACAGCCCACGCCCCCCCTGCTGTGCCCTCTTCCTGGGGTGCTCACCCCTGCACACCTGTCACCAGCAGATGCCAGCTCGAGGCCTGTCTCGGTCCGCTCGGGGCCCCTCACAAAGCGCACCAGGCGCCCAGACCACGGCATTTAGCGTCTCCCAGCCCTGGAGGTCGGAAGTCCGAGACCCAGGCGCGGACACGGCGGCCCCTCCCCCTCTCTCCTGGCGTGTGGATGGCCGTCCCCTCCCCGTGACCTCTGGAGGCATCTCTCGGTGCGCATCTGTGTCCTGCTCTCCCCTTCTTGTGCGGACAGCAGTCACTGTGATCAGGGCCCCAGTGACCTCCTTTACTTAGTCACGACAGTCAGGACGTGTCTCCAGGACACGATCTGAGCCCTGGAGTTCCACACGGGAATTTTGAGGGGACACCACCTGGCCCCCACGCCACCTGTGAACTCATGCAGTCGGCCTTGCATGGTCGTGTGGAGCCCTTACTGCCATCGAGCCTCCTGCCTCTGCTCTGCGGGCCCCGCCCCCCCGGACTCACACCCTGCGTGGCTCATGGAGCCACCAGCATCCATCCCATCCCCCAACCAGCACCTGCGCGGCCGCACTTCACCCCGGTGAGCGCTCTTGCGAGTGAAAACCAAACCCCAGTGACTGGACAGCACCTGAGCAGCACAGGCCGAGCGGCCCTGCAGACGTGTGTGGTCGGGGGGTGGCAGGGCCGGACCAGCCAGCCACACAGCCCTCGGGCCCTGCTGTCCAAGTGGCCTGCCCAGGGAAGGGACCCCTCCCCACAGGGGGCCACACTGGCTCGCATGAGAGGAAAGGGACCACGACGAAGTCGGACAGAGGCACAGCGGGACCAGCCGCCCCTCGGTTTCCCCCCCTGTGTGGCCAGCCTCTGCAGGTCCCTGACTCCCACGCCCCTCCCCTGCCCCGCCACTGAGCATGGAAACAAACCCTGTGACAGGGACTCTGGGCCACCTTGAGCATCACCCGTGCATCTGCACCTCTGGCCTGGGCCCCCGACCCCGGTCCCACCAGAGAACTGCCGTCCAGCCGCATCCCTCATGACCTGGGTGAACCTCCACCATCAGATCCTGTTCTGGCCCCAGAGGCTCATTCCGGCCTCCACCACCTTCTGCCCAGAGCATCTCGAGTGCCCACACAGATCCTGAGGGGCTCCGCCTTGCACCCCGGCTCGTGGCCTGACTCAGCTACACTTAGCAGAACTCGAACGGCTCCGAGACTCGGCAGGGACCACAGGGGTCACTGTGGAGGAGGCCATGCATCAGTATGGGTTCCCACCCTCTTGCTGCCCAAGCCTCCATTTGCGGCTGATGCATTCAGAGCCTCTGCTCTCTTGAGAAATGAACATTCTGTCTGGCAAAGATTTGGGGGGGAGACCTGGGCCCTAACGGAGGCCCAGTGCTCGTGGCGATGCTGGCACCATGCCCCTGAGCTCGACATGACCACAGCCCGGGGCCCTGGGGCCCAGCAGCCAGGGCTGGACCGCTGTCTCCCTGGGATCTGGCTCCACCCTCCTGCCTTGGCCCCTCCCCCCTGCTCTCGGCCACCTGTGGCACAGTCCACCCATTAAAGGGCTGCCCTTGGTGTCTAAGCCAGCCTACTTGACCCCAACTTTGGTTTCCCCTGCCTCTGGGACCTCTGGTTTGCCCATGAATGCATGCCTTACGTTGGCACCCTGGAGGCTGTTCCTGAGACAGAGAGGCGTGTGTGAGGTTGAGGAGGGCACTTGGGACAACAAGAGAAACAGGGCCAGGCGGAGGAGAGGCTGAACGCTGGTGTCTTCCATGGAGGCTCATGGAAGAGCCCCCCAGGGAGCCCCGGGGCTGGGAGGCACCTGCAGAGTTGGCCCAAACTGAATCAAGGCCGTTGCTCCTGGACCAGAGAGTGGACCTGCCGCAGGCAGAGGGCGGGGAGGGCGGCAGGACCCGCCAGGGGCGCCGCGGTGAGCAATCCGCTGCCCCCACCTCCGCACAGCTCTGCATCCTGTCGTCGGAAGTGTGGAAAATGGAGTCCAGGGGGCTGGACCTCGAGGGGCGTCACCTCCCTCAGCCATCAGGCCGTGGGGACACAGGCCCCGGTGAGGCTGAGAACCTGCCCCACGTTCTCTTCTTCCCACCTTTGCCCTTTGGAGGCCACGTCCTGACCACTTCTACCTTTCAGTTCCTGGAAACCGCCATGCTCCTCCAGCCTCAGGGCCCCTCAGGGCTCTCCCTCTGCCTGGAGCACTCTTCCCTCACCCCTACCTTCCCTAAAGGGGGCTTCTTCAAGCAGACGTCACTGATGCTTCACATGAGTGTGGGTATCTCTGCCGTGTGTTCCGTAAACATGTCACACCTACAATTCAGAGCCACGTGCTGTTTGTTGAGTGACTGTACGAGTGTAACAACGTTTTCTGTACAGTTGTAAAGATCACCGCCTCAAAAACAAGTGACACTAGAACTTCACTTTTATTTTTATGAAACAAGAGAGTTCACCCAGGTGGGTGGAGCGGACCAGACGTCAGCAATGGCTTGGGACGCCGAACGGGGCTGGTGGGACGAGGCATCCCGAAGGTGGAGAGGCGGAGGCCTCCCCCCACGACGCCATCTTCTTTGCTGGTCTTTCCTCCGCAAGCCCGGCCCGGCCACCTCGGGCTGCCGTGACAGAGAGAGGTCCTAGAAAGAGACACTCTCAGCCCCTCCTTACCGCGCCAGCCGTGGAGAGGCTAAGGGACCACAGCAGCGGGACCCACGGCTCTTGTCCGCACTGCTGTGTGACTGCGTGGCCCCGGGTCTCTCTCCGTGGTTGGACGAAGGAGGAGACGTGTGCTCAGCCCCTCACCACTAGCACCGTCCCACCTGTGAAGGGCCTGTCCTCTGTTTCCTGCACGTAATGAATGCCTTCCGAAATGCCAACCTTATTATCATTTCTAAGTGACATCCACCAACTGTGCGGTCACCCCTCGGAGCCTAATCTGAACTGACAGCTTTTCTGGAAAGAATGCCCAAGTCATCCATCTACAGTTCTCCACGAAATATGCTTCATTAAGATACCAGCTGGGCAGGCAGGGAGTCAGCCCTCTCCCTGCTGAGAGCGGATGGAGTGCAAGCTGGGAAGCAGGTGCCCGGGCTGCGCTCCCGGCGCCGCACCCACTCGCCGAGTGACCTTGGACGGGCTGTGCGGACCTGCTCCGGTTTTGTTTCCTCACCTGTACAAAACAAATACTAGATGGTGCCTAAGCCGGGACCCAAGGCGTTGTGAGGGTCGAGGCACCAGGGGAAGTCGGCTTGACACTGCAGATGCCTCTGGACACAGGCGTGGACTCCAGCACCGGTGACACCGAAGCCTGCAGTGCAGCCACAGCGGCACCGACGACAGTGGGCCGCCAGCACCAGCAGTGACGCGGAAGAGGAGCACACGGACACCAGCGGCCTCACCGCCCAGCACCGCCTCCACCGCCACCACTCACCTCCCTAGTGCAGTTTGTTTTGTGACAAGAGCTTTATGAAATGCCTTAAATACATTATTGCCTTTGACCTCATAACCCTAAGTGATAAACCACATAGCATTGTCCCCATTTTACATACAAGGAGCCTGAGGCACAGAGCGTTTAGGTAACAAGGCCAAGGTTACAGAGCTAAGAGTTATAGGAGCCCAGTCATGCCCAGCCCATCTGGGGTTGTCTCTCTGCATGATAACCTACTGCTTCCCAGGATGAGCTCCTCCAATGCACAAGAACAAGAGAGCATAGAGCCGCTACCCGAGGAAGTCATGGCAGACTGCCTGGTGGAGGTAACACCTCTGCTGAGACTGAAAAAGAGTTGACTTCTGTGGTGGGAGGCAAGAAGGTTTCACACAGAGTGAACAGAATGAGCTAAGGTGTAGACTGGCATTGCTGTGAGCACTTCCACCCTCCTCCTGCTCCAGCCATCTTCCTTCATCATCACCATCGTCATCATCACCATCACCATCATCATCACCATCGCCACCACCATCATCACTGTCACCACCATCGTCACCATCATCGTCATCATCATTGTCTCCATCACCACCATCATCTTCACCATCATCATCACCATCAACATCATTGTCATCATCACCATTACCATCGTCACCACCAACACCAACACCATCACTGTCCCCATCACCATTGCCATCCTTATTACCATCATTACCACCACCATCACCACCATCATCACCCTCACCATAATCACCAACATCATCACCATCACCATCATCACCATCATCATCATCACCATCACTGTCACTATCACCATCACCATCAGCCTCAATACCACCATCACCACCACCATCATCGTCATCATCATTGTCTCCATCACCATCATCATCTTTACCACCACCATCACCACCACCACCGTCACCATTATCATTGCCTTCCTTATTATTACCACCCCCATCACCATCATCATCACACTCACCATAATCACTATCATCATCACTGTCACCATCCTCATCATCCTCACCATTACCATCACCACCACCACCATCATCATCGTCATCATCATCGTCACCATCACCATCATCATTGACACTATCACCATCATCCTCACTACCACCATCACCACCACTACCATCATCACCATCACCACCATCATCACCCTCACCATAATCACCGTCATCACCATCATCACCGTTGTCACCATCACCATCATCACTATTGTCAACATCATCATCACCACCGTCACAAGCACCACTTGTTCGCGTTGCCAAATAAGCAGGCCGGTTACAGGGTTGGGTTTGACATCTTTCCAGGCAAACTCATTCTTTCTTCACTAAAAGTGCCTAAAAATCCACCATTAAGTAAAATTTGAATCATAAATCAACATTATAAAATATCAGATAAGATTTATCTTTTTTTAAATGTTTTTAATTTATTCTTAAGAGAGAAAGACAGAGCATGAGTGGGTGAGGGGCAGAGGGAGAGAGGGACACAGAATCTGAAGCAGGCTCTAGGCTCTGAGCTGTCAGCACCAAACCTGACGTGGGGCTTGAACTCGCAAGCTGTGAGACCATGACCTGAGCCGAAGTCAGACTCTCAACCGACTGCCACCCAGGTGCCCCAAAATCTGTCTTTAAGAATCCAGAACAGATTTCATTTTTCCCAAACCTCCATCAGAAACGGAGGGTTACGGGTAGAGTTGGCCATTATTTCCAGTGTCCTAAGGGAATCAGGGGGCTCCTAAACCCAAAAGTGCAGCCACCAGCTAAGAGCCTAAGAGCAAAAAGCAAGCCTCTCAGGACAGGAAATGGGGAAATATTTCTAGTTTTATTCCTCTTCCAAGGACTGGATCAATTATTATCGGCTCCCTTCTCTCCACATCGCCTTCTTGTGGTTCTGGAAAACAAAACAAAAAACAAAAAGCCCTGGCAGAAAGGAATCCAAAGGCCCATCAAAGTCTCCCCTGTGGGGGAGACGCTCAGTCTAGCTCAGCATGATCGTCGGGATCTTAACCAGGGACAGAGAGGGCAGAAACCCCCCGCCCATCAAATTGGGCTCCTTGGTGATGCCTTCCAGCAACTTCCCATGGGACCCGGCCCTAAGGAGCTTCCTGCCCAGCTGAGGAAGGCCCGGGGCGGGAGGCGGCACCCTCCTAAACAAACACGCGGTCACTTGACTTCTTCCCAACGAAATTGAGTTTTATATGTCAGCGTCTGGCCAGGAAGGAAAAATAAACGCCATTGAAGGCCAAGTTATCATGTCCACGCCGCCATCATTTACTGGCGCTTAAAGGCAGCCGTTCGCAGAGTGAAATAAGGGGAGCTCTGGAGGCGATCAGACAGCATCTCGCGGCGGCCTCCAGACAAAATGGATGAGCAGACTTGCCAAGGAGTGGGACGGTCTGGACAAGAGGATCATTGTTTCCCTTGGCAGAGAAATGAACCTCCCTGCACAGCTCAGCGCCACCATCCTCTGTCTGACCACCTGTGGCTTCTTACAGCAAACGTCCTGAAGGGGACCCCTGGCGTCCCTGGGGTTCCCTCCACCACACGGGCCTCATGGCGCTTCTTCTCTCCAGGGCTGAGGGCTGGGGTCCCGGCCATGGCCTCTCCCTGATTTCCTTCATCCCATTTCCCTACAGGGTTCTTCCCTTGGCCACATGGGCATTTGCCTGGGTGCTCACCCCCATGGTGCCTCTGGAGCCCCTGCTTGTGCTAAAAATGACACAGAAGGGATCCTGTGGGCGGAAACACAGTATCTGAGCCACAAGTTTCTGGCTTCGAAGCTCCTGTAGAAACGCTCATCTGCACTGCACGGAGGCCCAGCACTCCTCCCGCCTGGATCAAGCCAAAGGAAGACGGCTGCAACTCGATTCTCGCCTCGTGGAGCCCAGCCTGATCTCGGTCCCCAGCGTCCCTGCACTCAGCGGTGTGCAGGCGGCCAGCCCTCCTGACCTCCCTCCACCTCCCCTGGCGGGGGCCCGGGCAGATGCCCACGCACTCCCCCGGACAGCCACATGGCCTCTCCCCAGCCCCACAGCATACATCTGGCCCCTTCTTCCATCTGTTCACACGGAGCCAGAAACAGCTATGAAATTGCAACTCTGTCCCTTCTTCTCTGGGCTCAATCCTCAACATGGCCTGTGATGCCTGCAGTCAAGTCCCAGGAAATACACCTTCCTACAGCCAAACCAGCCCCAGGGGAATCCATGCCTGCTCCATCCTGGCAGTGCAGCCCATGGGGCGCTCACACTGACCCACAGCAGTGCCCTCTCGTCCTCCCTACGGGCTGGCCAGAGAGCTCCCCAGGGCCTGGACAGCACCCATGGCCCCACCCACCTCCCCAGGGCCTGGACAGCACCCATGGCCCCACCTACCTCCCCAGGGCCTGGACAGCACCCAAAGGCCCCACCCACCTCCCCAGAGCCTCCCTCACCTGCTTCTTTATTCTCCCAGAGGGCATCCAGATAGCACTGGTGAGACACCCAGGGGCAGGTGATGGCCCGCGGTTCCTGCTACTCAGCCCAGGGCACCCCTGCCCCTTGGGCGCAGGCGGGCCTCCCTTGAAGCACTAGGAGGCGGTACAGCTGCCGGCGTGCCATTTCTGAGATCCTGTGGCATCTGACTGTGAGGGGGCCCTGCTAGCAGACTCCGCTGCTCTGATGCAGAGTGGCCGAGTTGGGGAGGCCCACATGGCAAGGGACTGAGGGTGGCTCTGGCCACAAGGAGCTGAATCCTGCCAACAGCAGGGCGAGCTGGGAGACAATCCAGCCTCAGATGAGAGCACAGCCCAGCCCAGCTGTTCAGGGCTCCAGACCAAAGACTCTGTGCCGGTCCAAGCCCCGGATGCCAGCAGTGGCTGCTGACAAGCACCTGCCCTGTGCTGTGTGCTGACCGCGTCAGGAACTGGGGAATGGAAAGGTCTCTGCCTGATGGGAAGCAGACAGACAAGCAGACCACAATGGCTCCTGGGACCAGCCCCGCTGAGGAGGTAAGTGGAGGCCTTGGGAGGACGGGGACTCCTGGGACCCTGCCCGAGCATCAGAACCTGTGTCCCAGGAGAGGCAAGGAGGGAGCTCAGCAAACAGCGCCCACCCCCCGCTTGCAGAGAGGCTCGCTGGGGGGAGTGAGTCACAGGGATTTTCACGTCCTGCCGCAGCGTCAGTGGAACTGGGACACCGTGAGGAATTAGCACTTCGGGCCGCAGGCTCAGAGAGGAGGCAGCGGGAGGGGAGCGTCAGGGGGCGGGGAACGCTGGGCACCCCCGCGTGGCAGCCAGGGTCCCCGGTGCACCGTCTCCCAGGCCTTCCACCGTGAGCCCCAGGGATCTGGTGGGGAAGCCGCCTTCTTTGTGAGGTGAGCAGGTTCGCTTTCCATCTCTCTGCAGAAATGAAAGTGTGACACTCAGGGCGGCCGTGGCCACAGCTTCAAGTAGTCGACCCAACAGAGGGACATCAGGGAAAGAAACCTAAAAACGAGTTTGGGGACACGGAGGGTGTGACGTGCGGCAAGCCCAGGGCCCTCTGGACCTCGTACTGTCGGAACCAGCCCCACACCCGCCAGGCATCCAGGACACCAGCTGAGGCTGGTCCCCAGGCCTCTGCCACCGTTTGGGCATAAAGGAGGGATGCTGCTACCCTCATAGACCATGTGAGAGAAAGGACCAGCACTTAGTAAATAGTCTAATGATTCCTAGGTGCCGTGGTAAGAAAATCTTATATTTTTGATAGACTTTATTTTTTACAGCAGTTTCTAGTTTGCAGGACAGGTGTAGAGTACAAAATTCTGGAAGGTATTTAGCAGATAGGGAAATGGCCTGTGTCTCACTGAGGTTCTGCCCTCCACCAGCGCCCCCAGAGTCCCCAAGGGGCCTCGACGGGCAGAAAACGGTGCAGTATCTGCTGCAGGTCTGCCGCCAGGGCCATACGGGCCCTTCTCATCTCTGAGAAGCTGGGTGACCACCTTCGGGCGCCCCAAGAAGGATGGAGGTTTATTTTCTATCGAAGGTGAAAGCAAGCCTGTCTGTCCCTGCCCCACCCGGCCCGGCGGGAGCAGCACCAGCAGAGAACCAGGGCTTAAGCTGGGGTTTGCACGGAGCCTCCGAGATCTGAGTCCGGGCGGCGGCGGTGGGTGGGGGGTCACTGGGAGGCCCTCCCGGGAGCCTGGCCAGCCTGCAGCAAAGAGCTGAGGTCGTGGCCTCAGGGTCCCCCAGGAAACGGCTGGACCGGACCAGCCCCTTGCAGCCGGCAGACGGGCCAGCCTCACGCCACGCACAGCCCCCATCCAGGCCCTGTGGGTCCCTTCCTCATACAGCACCCAGCCCGGGTCCCCTGACACCGACGGGAGCATCTGCTGTGGGAAGCGGAGCCCGACTCCAGCAGACAAAAGCAGCTTGGAAGAAATGGACCGTGCAGGTAGACAAGGGTCTCCCAGAAGGAGGACCGTGTCCTTAGAGGCACTGACGAGACACGAGCCAGAGGCGACAGGAAACACCAGCCAGGAGAAAAGGCGCTCGGGGAGAGAAAGCACCTGGCGGAGGTGAAGCCACGTGTGCAGGCCGAGCGGGGGACAGGGGCCCCTCCTGCAGGGCGGCTGACTTCGTAACAGGAAGAGAGAACTAACACAGCAGAGGGGGAGCCACCCCAGAAGTGACTCCATAAATTGTCCCCAGAGGAGGGGCCCTGTGTGGGCTGAACCGTGTCCCCAGAGCCACGGCTGAGTCCCACCCCCGGGGCTGCAGGGTGACTGCTCGGAGGTGGGTCTCTGTGGAGGCGATGGAGGGCACTGGGGCCCTGGTCCAGGCTGACCTGTGTCCTCTCAGGAAGGGGACACCAGGACGCAGACACGCCTCCGGGGGCAACCGCGTGAGGGCACAGGGAGGGGACGCGGGCCACACGCCAGGGAGAGGCCTCGGGAGGACCGGCCCTGCCCACGCGTGGGTCTCGGGCCCACAGCCGCCGCGGTCCGGAGAAGTAAGTCCTGTTGTTAAAGGTGGGGGTCCGTTAGGGCGGCCACAGCTCACCGCACGGGTCTCCAGGGTCACTGGGCCCTCCAAGAACTCGGCTGGGAAAGGCCACCCCCAGCAGGGCGCATGCTCACATCTCAGAGCACCGAGAGAAAGAGAAAGAGGAAATCCATCCAGCTCCCAGACAGGGCGAGAAACAAATAATGAACAAACAGGCTTCGCCCAGAAGACCAGGAATCAAAATGTCATCCGTGTCCTGAGCCCGGGGAATTGGGGGGGGGGGGGCCGGAAGCCAGGCACTCGAGGCCTGAACGCTCAGGGAGTGCGGTCCGCTCCCGGGAGCCCGGCCAGCCACGTCGTGGACTTATCTAGAAGACCCCCACGCCCTTTCCTGGGGGTCCCTCTGAGCCCCACGTGGCGGGCAGGGCCGGCCCGGCTCCCAGGACCAGCAGCACGGGGCAGCGAGGAGCAGACCCCGCGGAGAGGGAGGCACAGGGTGCGGGACGTGCTGGAAAGTCTGGATGCGTTTACACAAGTGCGGGGATTGGAGGTGGGATTAGCGCTAAGTGCACAGAAAGCAAAGCAAATGACAAAATAAGACCATCGCCTGCTCCAGGGCCAGCACAGCGATCCCCAGACGAAGGAAGAGAGATGGGGGCCGGGAGCTCCGTGCGCAGGAGGGTGCTCGGTCGGCTTCGTGGAAACGGGCACATCCTTGCACTCAAGGGTAGGGTTCCGGTCCGGCAGGCACCTGGGTGGGTCTCCGACAGAGACCCCACCGCGAGGGGTCAGAGGGGTCATCCGGGAGAAAGGAGGGAGGGGAGGAGAGTGCGTGCCTGCAGGGGGGGGGGGGGAGGGGCAGCGCCAGTGGTGGTCTCGCGCTGGTCTGACACAGCCTGTGGGCTGGGGACATCTGCTGGCCTCGCTTGTGCCCTGGAGCCGCGGTACTGAGGGGTCGCACACCATCTGCCTTCCCCGGTCCCGGAGGCCAGAAGTCCTAAATCCAGGAGTCGGGGGGTCGGGCTCCCCCACAGCCTCTGGGGAGGGGGCTACCTGCCTCTTCCGGCTTTGAGGGCCCAGACCCCCTGGCTGTGACCTCACCCCTGAGTCACTGCCTCAGTCCCCACCTGGGCCCTCATCTCTGCATTGTGCCCCCCGTGAGCCTCTTTTAAAGACACTTGTCATTGGATTCGGGACCGTCAAGAAATTCTCATCTCAAGGTTACACCTGCAACGGCTGTTTTCCCAAGTTAAGTTCCCATTTGCCACTGCTGGGGTCGGGTGAAAACATCTCTGGAAAGACAGCAATCATCTCGATGTAAAAAGCCGCGCGGCTCTGCCCCCAGGCCGCCTGCCCCGCATCCTGGCCCCTGGCCTCTGCGGGCTTGTCTGCAGCGTGGGCGCGGGGCCGCGCCCGGGGCTGTCCCGATGGTCGCGTGGAGCTCCGGCTGTGACTGGCCTGGTCTGTAATTGTCTGTGCTGCTGGGCAGGACACTGCGCGTTTGGAACTTTCTCCTAAGCGGGGGACACGCAGGCTGAGTGATGTGGGGGCGAGATCGGCCCACAGAGCCGAGGACAAAGCGGATGGAGCCGCCTCCTGGGACCCCCGGATGCTGCGTCTGAGCATCGGGGCAGGGCGGGGGCGGGCTGTGGAAAGTCAAGGTCATGGGCATCTTCAGGAGCCAGCAGGGCCGGCTGGCGGGTCACACCTGCAGCTGCCAGGGGTCCAGGGCTGACGGAAGCCCGTGGGGGTCCCGGGGGGCAAGGGGACCAGGAGCACGTGTGGGGGACCCCCAGCCGCAGGGCATCAGCCACACCCTCCTCCCCAGCTCACTCTCGGGCCATCAGACAGCCCCTCCCCCGAAGGGCTGGTGGGGCTCGGTGGCCTCGCCCCTGGGCACCTCTCCTCCCCGGCCGTGTCCTCTCTCGCTCAGCCACCTCGTCCCCTGTCCCTGCCATCGCTCTGCCCAGAGCCCTCACAGCAGGGAGCACACGGCTCTTCCCTTCTGCCCCTTCAGCCTTCGGGGTGAGAGTCACCTTCCCAGGACACCCCGACACCGCCTGAGTGATATTTGCCACTGAAATTACACTCAGGTGTGATGCGAGCCTGTGTGCTGGCCTCTTCCTGCTGTGGAACACGTTTCACAAAGTGCAGACTTGATGGTCCCTGGTCTCTGCTACGTCCCTGACACTCAGCAAGTGTGCGAAACAGGCCTGCTGTGC
>PJEM01019554.1:0-15648 GCA_004023845.1 Helogale parvula
AGGGAACCAGAGGTAAAGGGAAGTGCAGGGAAAGGCACACTTCCCCCCTTGGTGGTGGGAATGCGCACTTGTCCTCCATGCAGGACAACTTGGCCATGTTTCTCAACTTGGAGAGGACATCAAAGCTACATTTTGCTTTTAGGAACTTATCCCCCAGGCATACATACACATAGTTGGGAAAGTGACACAAGATTACTCACTCATCATAGCACTTTGGTTAATACGATAAAACGAATGCCGGGATTTCCCATCAGCGGCAGATGCACCCAGAGGCAGAACCCATCCGTGCGAAGGGACAGCGCCCCGTCACAGAGAAGAACCGGGGGACAGTCTGTCCTACTGATCACAAAGGACCCCTCGGATCCTTTAGTCCGACACCCCCAGGCTCAGAGCAGCCTGCGGACACCAGTCACTTCCCAGGAGGGAACGGAACCTCTGAGGGCATATTTCTGTGCATTATGAGCACCTGTCCACGTGACTATATCACCTGTTCAAATGTACTCAAATAAACAGTCGTTAGGGAAGATAAAAGCCGGCAGGGGTCAGGAGGTGCCTGATCAGGGGCAGGTCTGCTGGGAGCATGCTGTCCCTTCCTGGCTCTCCTGAGCACAGTGGGGAGCTCAGCAGGGGGGAGGGAGGGGCGGATGGGGACAGCTGCTCACAGGGCCATGGGGGCCGGGGAGGGGAAGGTCCACTGGGACCCCCCAGCAGAGGGACCTGGCCCTGCCCTTGCTCCCTGCACCCCAGGAAGAGGTTCGATCCTACCTGTGTTGTTTTCTCGGAAGACAGTGACCGTCAAGTTCTGCGGAGAGTCTGGGACAGAAAGACATGGCAGATTCGTGTCAGTGGAGAGAGCTGGTGGACGTTGGCTCTCAGTCCCCAGAGGAGCTACTTAAATGGGAGGAGGGTGGAGATGGGCAGCCTCTTGACCCCTTCCCATGCCAGATTCCAGGACTCAACACCCAAGGTCCCAGGCCGGGACCTCCAGCCCACTCCTCAGTTCCCCATCAGAGACCCGGGTGGCCCTGGCCAGGCTCTCACAGGTCACATTGAGGCGGATGGTCCTCATCGAGGTCACTCTGGCCCCAGGCAAGGTCACCTGACAGGTGAGGCTGGTGCCGTGGTCCTGGGGCCGTGGGGTGAGGGTGAGCACGGAGGAGCGGTGGGTCTTGGGGCCCCGGGAGATGAGGGAGGCCGACTTCCAGGAGAAGGTGGGGGGTGTGCCCCATTCACAGTCCCAGGGCACAGAGCAGGTCAGGTTACTGGGGCGTCCAGACTCCAGGGTCCCCGAGATGAGGATGTCAGGTGTGTCGGTCAGGGCTGGCGAGGACATGGGGAGACACGGGGATCATGAGGAGGGTCTGAGGTGCAGCCTTGTGAATAGCCTCAAGCTTTGGTCCAGCTCCTGCCTCTGGGCCCCAACATGTGTTACCCCAATCCCTCCCAGGTTGTCCTGGGACCTCCAACCTTCCCCTGTGCCCTCTCCCGCAGTCTGCTCCTTACCTGTCACACTCACGGAGAGCAGGTTCTGTGTGTAACTATATATCACCGAAGACCCTCTCTCCACCCGAAAGAAGTATGTCCCCGAGTCACTTCTCCGTGCGTCTCTGATGTCCAGGGAACAGTCATGGTCCCGGGGGTTTCCAAGGAGGCGGAATCGGCCCTGGGCCTTCTGTAGCACTTCTCGACCCGGGTTGTTTGTGGCCACCGGCTGAACACTGTCCCCTTTCCGGAACCAGTAGCCGAAAGCTGGGTCAGAGGGAGACCAGCCTTCCTGGGGATAGGAGCAGTTGCAAGGCACTCGCACACACAGGCCCTCCTGCACCTCTGTGTCCTGCACTTGCAGCCAGTAATCCCCCTGTGGCCCCGTTCCGGGTCCCCCCTGGCCCTCGGCCCCCTCCCTCCTCCAGAGCAGGGCCAACAGCAGCAGAAGCATGTCTGGGCTCTGGTGTCAGGTCCCCACGGAGCCTGTTTCTCTGCGTTTGTTTCTCAGAAACTAAGAGCCGCAAGATTCAGAGGAGGCCCCGACAGGAAGGTGGCAGTGATGTCAGAACAGTGACGCTCCTCAGAGAAGGAACTTCACACCCAGATGCCATCAAGTCAAGGCCGGGACAGCCCTTGGGGATCAGCCAACCCCAACCACGTCTCCACTCCTGGGGGCCCGGGGCCTGGAGGCAGAGAGGTGAAATCTTGTGCAAATTCGCAGCCTGTGCAGGGTTCCAACCACATCCCTCACCTTCCTGCAGATGTGCCTTCCTTCTGGGGTCATTTTTGTGCAAAGTGAAAACGGACTCCCTTGGGCCAGACCCCCTGAATCACAGGCCGTACGTGTCTGTGGCAGTCACTTGGGGATACCGGGACCTGGGAGATGGGGGAGGGCGGGGGGGGGGAGTGTGAGGAGAGCAGCTCACCTCCTCCCTTGGCATCCATGTGGCAGGCCTCCCGTCCCCCCTCACGAGATCACACACTAGCCCCGGGCACTGGCCCCGGAGTCACTGTCCAGCGAGGAGACAGTCGGTCTCCCTGTGACAGGGGACACACAGGCGGGGGGTGCTGCTCACAGGAAGGTTGGAGGTTGTGTCCTAGGAAGACTGGCCACAGGGGACACTGAAGCAGGGGCGGTGAAGATTCCAAGGACATTGAGAGGAGACTGACACAAAGGACACCTGGGAAACTGAAGCTGGGACTGTACACAGGGCTGGTCTGGGGGGGAAGGGCAGAAGAAAAGGAGCCAATTTCGAAAGGAGTAGAAACTTCCCCTTCATTGGGGCTGGCTGGGAGCCAGGCCGATTTCTCACCGCTGGTGTCTCATGCTTATTTCCCTTGCTCCCACGCGTGGCCGGGGCTGCTGACCTCCGGGGCTTTGCCGGCATGGGCTCGGGTCCCAGGAGTCAGGTGTGCAGCAGACACGGAGTCAGGAATGCCAGCCGGGCGTCGTCCACCCTCGGGGTGGGGACAGTTTCGTGAGGGAAGAGAGATGTGCACCTGCATTCACAGAAGGTTATGGTCACCTCTGTGGCTGGGGGCTGGGAGGAGGCGCTGGGAACCCTGGGAGGCGGTGCCTCCTTCGACCTATGTTGGTTCTCCGCACACATTTTTGGAAAAATCTGAGATCCACACGAAGAAGAGGCTCCAGGAGAACAACTCAGGGACGCATCACAAAATAGAAATCGAGCGTTGCAGGCGCCCTGGACCATCCTTCACTTCCCTCCCTGTCGCCCTCCCCGCTCCCGGCAAAGGAGCCCCTAGTCTCACTTTAGTGCTAACTGTTCCCTTGCTTTGTCCTTCACAGCCTTATCACCCCAGCGGGCTGCCTGTAATATGACGTGTTTTTCTTAAGACTCAGTGCGCACAGAAGACATTAGTCTATTCTCTTCCGAGCAGCCCCATGAATCTGCCCATCCCACCGCAGTCAGCACCGGGGTCACTGAGGAGGGAAGGGGCAGGACCGCAGCATGCAGAGGCGCTCCCGCACCATCACCGATTCCTGCATTCGCTGCCCCGTGTCACCCTGCAGCCCCTCCCCGCTGTGCTGGAAGACACACTGTCTCCCACAGCAGGGTCAACGGCAGCATCTCTGCAGCCGGAAGGGCTGGCCAGGCCCAGTCTGTTTTCCATGGTCCCCGGTTTGCAAAGAGAAGCAGAAGAATGAGAAGGAGAGATACGGGGAAACCACAGAGAACCTAGCTGTGTGCAGAGGGGGAACTGATAACCCACACGCTGATAACCCCACTTCTCTAATTTTCAGAAGAAGACACTGAGGTCAAGAGTGGACAGATGAATTGCCCAGATCATCTACGGGTGCCCTGTCTCATCCACCACTGTCTACACAGGGGCCCACTTGATCAATCTTTGTCAGACCAGAATTCATTGAGCTGGGAGTTGGGTAGCTTATGTTCGTTCATCTGAGAGGGAAGAATGATCAACTCTTCCCATGGGGTGGAGAGGAAATCTCATTCATTCACTCATTCATTCATTCAACAACTATTTACATTATGCCTTCAGGTTTCCAGTAAAGGGGTGAATATGAGAGATGTAGCTCTTGTCTTTGAGGGGAGCAGCATCTGATTGGGAGACGGATTCCTGACAATTCCAATGTCACAGGGTAGGTGGCTGGGATGGGGGAGGTGCAGGCTGGCAATGGGTGGGTGGGGGACGGCTGGGGCTTTTCCCCTTCTGAACTGCCAGGCGAGTTCTCAGAGACAAGTTGACAAGGTAGGGACTCTCGGGCAATCTCAAAGGATGTGATTTCCACAGGTGATCTTGGTACCCTGAGAATTCCTGGGCTCTCAGGTACCTTGTTCTCAGTCCCACTCAGGCCACCAGTGTGCTGGAAATCCTCCCCCAGCTACCAAGTTTTGTGCTCTGTGACCAACATCACCTCTGCCCCAGCCGAGTGGGGACCACCATCCACAGGAAGCGCTATCTCGGAGCAGGACTTAACCTGGCTGGGGGTGGGGGGTGGTCCCAGGGAAAGGGAGACGGTGCTGTCCGTGGTGCTGATTCAGAGGGAAGGGCTGGCTTTGGGCGTGTCCTGGTTCTGTGGAGGGGCCAGGGCACACAGAACAGGCATCCTAGGTCTGGAGTCAGTTCAGGCAGCATGTCACAGGTGCTGGAGAGGGCTTGGGTCTACCTGGAGGGGAACCTCAGGGGAAGGGAAGGTCTCAGTCTCTCCTCCTTATCCTTCTATCCACCCTCAGAAATGTCCTATGCATAATGCCAGGCTGTTGTCATGAGTTCAAGAGCAGGAAAAGTGAGGGTTCAGTGTTGCCATTTTACATATCTGGTTCCATTTCGTTTTCTGACATCTCTGACAGAGAGGGGTCATCCTCCCATCAGACAGAGGAGGCAGCCACCAGTCAAGACAGATGGGCAGCTGTAGGAACTAGCTTCCAGAGACAATCCTAAACAACGCTGCCCCTCCTTCACACAAACATGGAGCTCCTCTCGTTACGAGATAAAGTTGTTATTAGTATCTCCTCTTCTTGAATCAAGGTTGGGTCCATGCCTGCTTCGATTACTAGAATGTGGAGGACGAGATGCTCCAGGACTCCTACAGCTCAGACATTAAGAAGGACTGGTAGCTCCGCTCCTGCCTTGCACATTCCTGGGTGTCTGTGTAAGCAACCCGGGAGACTCTGAGGAGAGAGAGGCTACATAGAGGAGCCCTGAGGCTCAGACATCCAGGCCCAGCCTGGCCACCATCACAACACGACTGCCTGCAAGAGCCCAGAGGAACACATGGAGTGAGACTGTCCCGCTGGGCTCCAGCCAACTGGCAGCGCAGTGAGACAGAACACAGTGATTGTTCAGGCTACCGAGTTGTAGGTGGTTTGATGTGCAGCAAGAGAGAACCGAAAATGTAGCTGCACAAATCGTAGCTAATAGGGAAAAGGCAAGTTCTGGAGGTTTACAGGTCTGATGGATTTTTCTACATACTGTATTTATTAAAAATGTTAATGTTTATTTAACTATTTTGAGACAAAGCAGGGGGGTGGGGGAGGAGCAGGGCAGGGAGAGAGAATCCCAAACCAGCTCTCTGCTGTCAGTGAAAGAGCCCAGTATGGGGCTCAAACCCACAGAATGTGAGATCATGGCCTGAGCCGACATCTCTGGTCTGAGATTTAACTGATTAAGCCACTCAGGCTCCCCTTTTACACACTGCATTTAAAGGATGGCTCTTAAATGGGGCTCTGAAGCCTTCAGTGAAGATGCCTGTGGAGCTTTGCCAGGCTGGGACTACATTTCCCAGAATCCCCTTCCTTGTTTGCTTCCAGGTGAAAGCTGACCACAAGAGAAGGGAGAAGGTGAAGCAGGAGCCATGCAGCTCTGAGGGTCAGTGGAGGAGCAGGTCCTATTGCAGATCTCACACCGTGTGGCTGCGCTGGCGGCCCACCTTGTTGGCTTCACGTGCCAGCTGCTCAATTGCTGGGAGTGAAGAGGGTGTTGGGGGAAAGTGAATCTCTGGGAGCAAGGACCATTGAGCCTGGTGCATGGATTGGTGACCCTGGTGAACACAGATGGCCCAGTGATATGGAAAGGATCCAGGAAAACAGTGTGCCTGGCATTTCTCTCCTGTGAAGACACTGTCCCAGGAACTCTTTAACCTGACAACTAGGGCCACTTACCTATTCACAGGAGTCCCATCTGCCCTGGGCAAAGGACAGGATACAGCCAACTCTCTCAGTAGTCACCATGACCAATGCCCAGTTGTGTGTGTGTGTGGTTGTGTGTGTGTGTATGCTGAGTAAACAGTATTCCTGGGTATGTCTGTGAGGGTGTTTCCAGATGAGATGAGCATTCAAATCGGTTGACTCACTAAAGTAGATAACACTTCCAGGTGCCAGTGGGCATCATCCAAGGTCTGAAAAGAACAGCGGCAAAGCAGACTCCTTCCCTTTCTGCTGGCCTGTGAGTGGCGACGTTGGTCCTCTCCTGCCTGTGCACTGGGATCTGCAGCATCACTTCATCCTAGTTCTCAGGCTTTGGGACTCAGACCGGAATTACACCTCTGGCTTTCCTGGGTCCCTGTTATTGGTCAACTTCTGAAATGTACTAGGTCAACTTATAAGATATCAGAGAACTTACTGTATATAAGTTTGGCTTAAACTCCTGTTCTGGTGAATAATTAAAGATTGGGCAATCTGGAAAGGCCCTAAGGATGCAACTCAATAAGGAACATTGTAACCTAAAGTTTAACTTGTTTTTCAAGATTCTGTTAAGTAACCCCACTCTTCTACTAAGACCTGGCTAAAGCAAAGTCCACAGGTCAAAGTCACCTGGTCACTGTCTCTCGCGGTATCTTAGGTGTCTAACTATGACTGGTCATTCTAAAGGGACAAAGAACCTTAAAATGATAGGTTCCCGCCAAAACTAACGTCTGTGTATTACAATGTAATTGGCTACCAAGGAATGCTGTGAATTGTAATCGGTTACTAGACGATGACGTGTTCTGTCCATATAATCTCACTGTTGCCTTTGTTCGGGGCCCTTCTCTGCTCCTCAACACCAGGGAGATCAGGTTTGGCCTGGCCGTAATAAAAGCATGCGGCCATGAATAAAATTATGTCTTGCTTCTATTCAGCGTTGGTGGTCTTTTTGTAATCACCCCACAACAGTCCCCAGCTTTCAGGTGGCAGATTGTGGGACCTCTGAGCCTCTGTTATTGCTCTAGTCCTTCATAGTAAATCGCTGTTTGGTTCTGTCCTCTGGAGAACCCTGTCTAATACAGTCAAAAGGGGGGGGGGGGCAAACAGACTAAGCAAGACCTGATGGGCCATATTTCCTACTTTCTCATTATTCCATGAGAAATACAAGCCACCGAAGGTTGAAGGCTAGAGAATCAGGGAGTGAAATGGTCAGAGTTGTGTTCTCAGGTGTTCTCTCCAGCCTCACTGGGGGAGGGGTGAGTTGGAGGGGCAGCTGGAGTGGAGCCAACAGTCTGGGACCACTGACCAACCAGCACTCCTGTTGACAAAGACTCTTGTCACTAAATGCAGCATGGCCCTCATGCACAGTTGTGACCCTGAGAATGCTGGGCGTTACTCTGCTCATAGTGGGTGACAAGTAAACGTTTGTGAATGCAGACCCTTAAAAGTACAAATTTAGGGGGTGAAGGTGACAAATGTGGTATAAAACAGGAACCAAATTTTGAATTAAAAACTGTGTAGTGTTAACAAGGTAACTCTTTTTTTTTTTTTTGGTTGTCAAAATGATCCTTTATTAAAATATTTTCCTTTGTAGTTCTTAACTAGCTGGGCATTCCACTGCACCACTATTGATGTCATCTCTGATGTCATGAGGGTGGCGGCCATCAACATTGCAGCCCACAGACTGGGTGGTCCCCAGAATCTCTTTAATGGTCCCAGAGAGTTCTCTGGCTAATGATCAGTGCCGCATCTGTCGGGCAATGTTGATAATCTCATCAAAAGTGATATTTCCACTGTGCTTAATGTTTTTCTGCTTCTTTCTGTCTTCTTTTAGGGCTTTGGTAATCAGGGCAGAGGCAGAAGGTACCACTTCAATCTGGGCCTGTCTGTTCTGAATGGTCAGTTTCACCGCGATCCTCAGGCCCTTCCAGTCACCGGTTGCCTTGGCGATGTCATCACCAACCTTCTTTGGAGACAGACCCAGCCGGCCGATCTTCGGGGCCAGGGCAGACGTGGCACCGACCTCGCTGCCGGTGCACCTCAAGTATACGACTTTGATCTCGATGGGGTCGAACTTAGGCAGCATGGTGGAGGCGGTTGGTGTCGTATGAACCCGGATTCGGGAAGACCAAAGACTCCTGCACCGTCGCCTCCTCCGAACTGAAAGCTAAAAGCAACAAGGTAACTCTTGAGTGGCTGGAAGACAAGTCTCCAAAGTCTCGTGCGTCCATCAAAGGGTGAGACTGGAGCAGGAGGAAACAGGAACAGGAGAGGAGGCGCACAGACGGGAACAGGGACAGGAGAGGAGGGGCACAGATGGGAACAGGGGCAGGAGAGGAGGCGCACGGACGGGAACAGGGGCAGGAGAGGAGGGGCACGGATGGGAACAGGGGCAGGAGAGGAGGCGCACGGATGGGAACAGGGGCAGGAGAGGAGGCGCACAGGTGGGAACAGGAGCAGGAGAGGAGGCGCACAGGTGGGAACAGGGGCAGGCAGAAGACAAAAGAGCAGTCATAAAGAGTGTGTGGGCCAAGTGCTTCCAGGAAGAAGCTGCCCATGATGCCCCTATATCTGTCCCCTGAACTCCAGATTCACACCTTAGTCCCATCTCTAGAAAGAGGGAGACTCGGTCAGGCCTCTCAGCTCTTCTCCCTGGGGACCTCCACACCTGCAGTGATAACATGGGTCTCAGATCAGAGTCACCCCTTTAACTCTACCTCCCGGGGGTGGGACAGCTCAGCCCCACCTGGAACTCAGGGACTTCCTGGAGACTTCCCTGGGCAGGGACAGGCCTGCTCACCTGGTGTTGTAGATGTAGATGAGGCCACAGGTGAGGAGGAAGCCCCCATGAGGGCCCCTCTGAGCAGGGTGAGGACCAGGGGCATGAGCCCTCTTGCTCCTCAGTCACACAGCTGCGGAAGAGGGGCTTCCTGAGGAGGGAGGGGGGAGACAGCGAATGAAGTTCAGGCCCTAGGCCCTTCCCCATCCCAGACACCTGGCCAGGCTGTCCACCCCCAGAATCTGTGTTACAACTCACTTTGCACAGAGAGGCTGCAGAAAATGTGCTGGGAGCCCAGCGGGTGCTGAGCCTGGCAGCTGAATTCCCCTTCATCTCCAGGCCCTACGTGGGGCAGCTCCAGGACCCCGGGTGCTGAGGGCAGGGAGGGGGTCATGGACTTTCTCTCCTGGGTCCAGCTCAGCATGGCAGAGGTTTGCTACTGGACCAGGATCCAGTGGGGGGTGGATAGGGACGGTGGCGCTGAGAGGTGTGTCTCTCCCACGCCCCAAACAGACACAGAGGATGCGTGACTATTTGACCCGCGCTCATTCATAGATAAATCCAGGAGTCTAGAGGGGCTGAAAGATCCTGGAGGGGGAGAGGCTTAGCTGAGACCAGAAGGAGGAGGGGAACTGGTCACATTAACGGAGGAAGGTGCCTCAGGTAGAGGACTGACTGCAAAGGCACTGAGCCCTGTAGATGAGAGGCAATGCAAGTCTCCCTGGGGCCTGCTGGGGAGGTCAGGGAAAGGTCTGCACCTGATAAACTGAGGAAGTTACCCTGGGGTGCGGGGGAGCCACCAGAGGGCTCTGGGCAGGGAAACCTTTCTGGGCCTGTTCTGTGTGGGACACAGACTTGACGGGAGACACTGGAGACCAGGAGGCTGGGGAGGAGGAAGGAGCAATGGTCAAGGCCAGAGGCGTGGAGGGGAGGGGGCAGGACAAAGAAGGGATGAGGAAGGAAGAAATTTGGGACATTTTCAGGAGGTGAAGCTTACAGGACCCACTGATTCATAGGGAGTGAGAGAGAAAAGGAGGCATGTGGAGTGAATCAGGATTCCTGACCCAGGTAACTGGGGGGATGGAGACCCATGACCCCAATTTCTGCACTTGAAAGTCATATTTGGACCCTGCACCAAAGCCCTTAGAGACAGAGAGACTCAGACTCCACCCTCATTTCCCACCCTAGACTCCTCTGGCTCCTGGTGCACACCCCTTCCTACAGCAGCACCACCAGCAGAAACATCTCTTGAGCCATAAATGCCAGGCACGGTCCTGGGACAGTCTGGTCACCAGGGTCTCAGTATGGGAAAAGTGGTTAAAAACAAACAAACAAACAAAGAAGCCGGGTATGACTCGGCTAGTGACTGTATGCATTAGTGCAACTTCAGACCCACAGTTGCCAGAGATGGAGAGGTTCCTGGACGTGAGTCAATACCATTTCCCTGCCCTGCAGGACTCAGTGAAGTCTGGAGAAAGCAAAAGACTTCCAGAAGTCATACTGGCTGATGTATCATTCATTCAACAAAGGCTCATGAAAAATGGATATTATTTCTGCCATTCAGAACTTGCCAGTGAATTTTTCCCCCTGGAAAAAGTTGTTTACTACCGAATCAATTTTCTTATGGACACATGGTTATTTGGGGTTCTGGTTTCTTCCTGAGACAGTCCCAGTAAGTTATATTTTTTTATAATTTTTATGTCATCTGAATTGTAAAATGAATTAGTATATATTTGTGTGAAACATCCCCTTATATTGTTCTTAAAGCAAAAGACATCGAAGCAAAACAAACATAGAGTCTCAGTTTATAAAGATAACCTTGATCAATTTTCATAGGATGATGACATTCCTGGAATAACCACCTAGATCAAGAGACCCCACCAGCACCCATTCCCAGTTACTCCCCTTGGAAAAAGTAACCACTATAATAACTTCTATCCTCACTGGTTAGTTTTCTATTTTTTACTCTTTAAGTTTTTTTTATGTTTTTATTTTATATTTGAGAGAGAGAGAGAGTGCAAGCAGGGGAGGGGCAGAGAGAGAGAGAGGAAGATACAGAATCTGAAGCAGGCTCCAGGCTTGAGCTGTCAGCACAGAGCTGACGTGGGGCTCAAACTCACGAACCCGGAGATCATGACCTGCACAGAAATGGGACGCTTAACTGACTGAGCCACCCAGACACCTCTGTTTTTTCCTTTTATATTTGGGATCTTCCAGTGCCTGGCTTCTTGTGCTTAATATTTTGGGGGAAAAATTTTTTACATTTTAAAAAGTTTTATTCTTGAGAGAGATAAAGGCAGAACATGAGTAGGGAAGGGGCAGAGAGAGAGGGAGACACAGAATCAGAAGCAGGCTGCGGGCTCTCAGCTGTCAGCACAGAGACCGACGTGGGACTCGAACCTACAAACCTACAAACCGTGAGATCATGACCTGAGCCAAAGTTGGCCGCTTAAGAGACTGAGCCAGCCGGGTGCCCCTTGTGCTTCATAAGTCATTGTGATAATTACCCACACAACAGCCATTCCTCCGTTCTCACTGCTGTGTTTCCTATGTGCACTATACATAGGTTATTTGGTTATTTCTAGTCTGGAACTATTAGGAAGAGTCCTCATACAAACACGGCTTTGATGAGAATATGCACCTTTGTTGGGTATATTTTCTAGAGTGGGCTTTCTCAGCAACAGTCTAGAGGGTCTGGGTCTCCAGGCCCCTGGGTTACTGGAACTGACTCTCCAGGACCCTGGGCTTAGGGACTACAGGGACTACTGAGTCTCAGGGTCTGGGCCTTTGGGTCCCTCAGTCTCAGAAATGGGGGTCTCTAGGGGTTTCTGGTCCCTTCAAATCCTCTCACCTGCTCCCATCCCGGAGCTCCATGTCCTCGTGAAAGGAAGTGTGACCACCCGGTTCGCTGGCCGAGACCTCAACCTCACCCACTACCAGAGCCAGGCTCACGTCCAGAGACCCCCGCCCCCGCCAAATCACTAACAGCTGAGGCACACACAGAGGCCTCCTGTTACACACACCGCTACCTCTCCCCATCCGACACGCTCATGCGCACCATAACCACCCGCACCGGCACGCGTAGACCCCCTCCGAGCCCCGAGCCCTGGACTCTCCGCCCAGCGCCTAATGGGAATCGGTAAGGACTCTTTAGCCATCCGTAGAAGGGGCCGCAAGGGTTGCTGGGAGTTGTAGGCCCGGGAGGCCTAGTAGCGCCAGTATTCGGAATTGCTGCCTGGGGTTCATAGGAGCAGTAGGCAAGGCAGCCCCAAGGCCTTGTGGGAGTTGTAGTCTCCGGAACCACTTCCGTGCCAGACTTCCGCGTGCGAAGTGGTTGGGACGTCCTAGTACCGCATTGTGTCCAGGTGAGTAGTTGCTTCTGGGACTGGCGGGGGGCCCATGTGTCCCCCCTCTTTATTGCGGTGCCATGTGAGGTTGAAAGGCTCGGGGAGTGGTGACTGTAGCGCCTGTAATTCCCTGACGCTGTGCCCAGCGGCCTTCTGCCCAGGATCCCTACTTTGGACACTGTGGTCCATCCTGTCTCTTGCCCGTCTACCCCTTCCCCCAGGTGGGGATTCCACCATCTCCCTCCCCACCCCCATGCCATTAGGCACATCAGAGAGGCCCCCGGTGTGTCCTCGAGCCTCTGAACTGACAGAAGGATCACACACTAGCATCCTTCCGACAAGGCTGCAACCCGGAGGCGTCCCTGGCTCCGCGTCTCTTCTTCCGGGGGCGTTTATTAGTCCCTCATTCTGCAGTTCTTTACTGAGCGCCTGCACGGTTCCAAGCCCTATGCGAGGCGGCAGGGAAACGGTGGTGGACGAGGCGGACCCAGTCCCTGCCATTAGTACCCCCGAAGGAAACAGGTCGGACGGGTGGTCAGGCTGGGATGGAGGGGTGGTGGCTCTGTGAGCCTAGAGGGGGCGCCGGACCCAGGCTGAATCCTTAAAGTCTTCAAGGGCAAGACACGCAACAGGCCTTTCAAACCTGATATGTCCAAATGGAATTCCTGGAGACCCTCCTGACGAAGTGGCCCCATCTTCCTCCTGCGTGCTCTGGCCAAAACCTCCCAAGTCACTTTCCATTCATCTTATCAGCCCAGCCTCCACCACCATCCAAGTCTTGTGCAAGTCCTGTGGACTCTGCCTTCGGAATAGATCCAGAACCCCACTCTTCCCACCTCCACCGGCACCATCCCCACCTCCACACCCCCACCCCCACCCAGGCCTCTTGCATCTCTAACTGCCTATTGCTGTAGCCTCCTTATGGCCTCCCTGCCTTTGCTTTTGTCTCCTAATAGATGTTCCTCACACAGTAGCCAATGGGATCCTTTAAGGAAAAAATTTTTAACGTTTATTTATTTTTGAGAGAGAGAGAGAGAGGCAGAGCATGAGTGGGGGACGGTCAGAGAGAGAGAGGGAAACAGAATTCGAAGCAGGCTCCAGGCTCTGAGCTGTCAGCACAGAGCCTGATGCGGGGCTCGAACCCACAAACTGTGAGATCATGACCTGAGCCACCCAGGCGCCCCAATGGGATCATTTAAAAATATAAATCAGGGGCACCTCGCTGGCTCAGTCAGGTAAGCATCTCTTAATTCGACTCTTGATTTCGGCTCAGGTCCTGATCTCAGGGTTTGTGAGGTCAAGCCCTGTGTTGGGTTCCATGCTGCCTGCTTGGGATTCTCTCTCCCTCTCCCTTCATCCCTCTCTTTCTCTCTTTCCTTCTCTCTCTCTCTCTCAAAAACACAACCCATAAGTCAGTTCATATCCCTTTCCTGCTCAAAATCCTCCTGTGGCTGACATCTCCCTGTGAATAAAATTCAAACTCCGTATGATGGTCTATGAGTCTCTGACAATCTGCACAGACTCAACACTTGCCAGGGTCTTCCTCCTTCAGGAGGCAGACCCCAGAACTGGGTGACTATAGATTTAGGGCAAGAGGAGGGAGTCCAAGGTGGCTTTATGTCCTGTCCTGCGAAGGGGCTGGGTGGACAGTGGTGATGCTCTCAGGAGACAGGAAACAGCGGGGCAAGAACAGGCTTTTGCCTCATGGAATGGAGGCTGGCCCGTGTGGGCACTTGGGATCTGGGAGAAGGCCTAGCCGGGATCCTCCGGGGGGCAATGGGAGGACCAGCCGGATGGACAGCACAATTCAGAGTCCCCCACAAGGAGAACAGGCTGGGCGGGACCTGAGGGCCATGAAGCGGACTCTCCAAAAGGGGCTGAGACCCAGCAGAAGATAAACCAGGGGAGCTGAGGGAGGATCAAGTCAGAAGTCAAAGGAGGAAAAGTTTCAAAGGGCGGTTGCTCAGTGCTGACAGGTGCACCTGACGGTCACGGGTGACAGCTCCTAGGGCTCCTTGTTGGCCCGGTGACAGGGAAGCAGAGGAAAGAGCCAGTGCAAACACCTTCCGGTAGGTGCGTCCTGGAGTGTCTGAGAGGAGAGACCAGCATGACTGAGGACAGTGGGACATGAGGTCAGAGAAGAAGGGAGCCAGATCACAGAGGGCCTCGGAGGCCACCAGCTTTTCCTAAAGTGACAAGGGTTGCACAGGAGAATGTATAAAGCATGCTGGGCAGGGTCCGCTGCCTGTCCTGTGGAGAGGAGAGGAGGGTGGGGCAGGGGGGAGGCAGGGACTCTGGGGAGTATCCCTCAGACAGGGTGGCAGCTGTGGAGATGGGGAGATGGGTCGCCTTCTGGGTTGAAGCTGGTGTCACACAGGATTTGCCGTATGCAGTTCGAGCATTTGGGGCTTGAGGCGTCCTCCGCGGGACAAGTGGAGGAATGGTCAGGACTTGACATTGCAGTTAGGAGTCACCTGCAGGGAGAGGAGGAAGACTGGTGAGAGCAGGCCAGCGTGGGGCAGCTGAAGGGATGGGGCTACTCTTCACCGCAGGAGAAGCGGGTGTGGGAAGAAGAATCCAGAATCTGGGTTTTCAGGTGTCTGTTAGACATCAGAATGGCACTGGCCCCTGCCCCAGGAAGTCACGGACAGTAAACAAAGTCACATAAGGTCATTCCACATGTGATGGCAAATCCTAGAAGCAGAGTAACCTGCTGGGAGGCCCCTGCACGAGGCCAGGCTGGAGGCGATGGTGGCTTGGGGCGGGGATACTGGCTTTACCAGCGCGGGGCCCCAAGGAGCCTGTAGCGGGAGGCTTGGTTTTGGCTGGGGTGGGGTGAGATCGGAGGGGGATAGAAAGGGGTCAAGGATGGGCTGATCCATGTTTTGATACATCAGTAGAAGCTTGTGGGAGATTCTGATGTCAAAACAGAGTTGAGCCCAGTCCTGGAGACCCAAACACCCCGCCTCGAAAACAAAAGCAACCTCAGATCCTCTCCTTGGAGATGGGATCCTGCAGGCTCCCCGGAGGCATCGACCCCCCAATCGGGAATCCGCATGTAACCTGCCTCCCCTCTCTCCCTGTCCAGGGGAAGCCCGCTCCTCCCCACCCGTCCGCCCGGAACCCGCGATGCCCGCCCCGCAGTGCGCCTCCTGCCACGCGGCGCGCGCCGCCCTCCGCCGCCCGCGCTCCGGCCAAGCGCTGTGCGGCGCCTGCTTCTGCACCGCCTTCGAGGCCGAGGTGCTGCACACGGTGCTGGCGGGCCGCCTGCTGCCGCCCGGCGCCGTGGTGGCCGTGGGCGCCTCGGGCGGCAAGGACTCCACGGTGCTGGCGCACGTGCTGCGCGAACTGGCGCCGCGCCTGGGCGTCTCGC
>PJEM01019556.1:0-15641 GCA_004023845.1 Helogale parvula
CTGTAAATCAAAACTCTAATTCCTAGGAGGACCGATGCGGGGGGGGCCTACCGATCTAGTGGCAGACAGCGAGAAACAATCCAGACCGTCAGACGCGAACTGCAGCGCTCCGCACGCAGGACGCGTTGCGCACTGCACACACCCCGAACGCCAATGGCCGGCGAGGAAGTCCGTGCGTGGCGCTGGGCGTGCGCACTGCTTCCACGAGGTCCAGGTGGGCGGGCCATTCCCCCACTCCTTCTTTCTGACCCCCTTAAGGATTCCTCAGTCGGCCTCCTCTGTCGGCAGTTCTTGGTGTCTGCAGGATGCTGATACCTCAAAACGTACCCCGGAAATACCTTATCTTCATCTCACCCTTCTTCCCCACTGTCCTCTCTGGCCTCACACCCACTAGGACAGACAGTGGCCATGGCTGCTGAAACACCCCAAGGAAAAGGAGTAGGACGTTGAGGCCCCCTCCTCTTCTGACAGCAGAAACCATACCACTCTTCCCACCCAAAGCCTGCTGGCTCTCCCTTCAAACTCTAATTCCTAGGTGTACCGATGTAGCGGGGCCTACCAATTTAGTCTCAGATAGCCAGAGACAATCCAGACCATCAGACACGAACTGCACTGCTCCACACCCAGAATGTGTTGCACACACCCAGCGCTAGTGGCTGATGGAACATGAGTGGTCCTGGGTAGGCGCACTGTGTCCTATGTGTGTCAGGTGGGCGGAGGTTTCCCTTTCCCTCACCTGGCTGAGGATTCTTGAATCTGCCCACTGTCGGCAGTTTTTGGGCCCTCCAAGACCCAGATATCTCAAGTCATACACCAAGACTCACCGCAGTGTCATCTTAACCCTTCCCATGTGTAACCTGTCACCCTCAGTTGTCCTCGTCCCAGCATGACATCAAGAGCTATGGTGACCACCACATCTGTCAAGTGAAGGACAATGACGTCCGGGCCCTTCTTATTTGGAGGTCAGTACCCACACCACCCTTAGTCAACCAAAGCCTGCTGGCTCTCTCTTCACACTTAAATTCCTGGGAGGACTGATCCAGGGACCTACCAACAAAGTCTCAGACAGCAAGGAAGAATCTAGGCATTAAAGCCCGGCCCATATTGCACACACACCCATGCCAGTGGCTGGTGGGAAAGCGCATGGCGCTGGGCAGGGGCACTGAGTCCTGCGTGTGCCAGGTGGGTGAGGGCTTCCCAATCCCTCACCCCACTGAGGATTCTTGAGTTGGCCCTCTGTGGGCAGTTCTTGGCCCTCTGAGGACCAAGATACCTTAAATCATGCCCCCAAGATTTTCTCCATCTTTCTCTGACCCCCTCCCCTCTGAAGACTGTTGTCTTCCCTTGTCCTGGCCTGAAATGGTATCAAAGGCAATGGCGGCTGCTGCCCCGGTGAAGAGGTTGATGACCTTGAGGACATTTCTTCTAAGAAGCCAGGAACCACACCGACCCTACTGTCTGAAGCTCACTGATTCCCTCCTCACACCCACTCTCACTTAAACTCCTGGGAGGGCTATCTGGGGACGTACAGATTGAGTCTCAGGCAGAAAGAAAGAAATCACAAGGTAAAGTGAGTTATGAGTTATGCAATGCACACACTACACACTAATGGCCAATTGGAAGGCATGCAGCACTGGGCATGCGCACTGGTCCACATGAGCAAGGAGGTTGGGTGCTTTCCACCCGTTTATCTGGGGCCTACTTAGGATTCCTAAAGCTGCCTTGGCTGGCATTTTCTGGTGCCTCCAGGACCCAGATACCTAAAACCATGCCCCCTCGACTCACCCCATTTTCATCTAATCCCGTCCCCTATGAGGCCCACCTTCTTCTCTTATCCTGACCCAGCCACAAGGACAATGGCTACTATGCCTGCCTCTGAAGAGAGAGAGAGAAGGCCTGCTGATACAGAAAGGTAAACATATTCCATAGGATTTGCAGAAGACCACTAGTCTCATAATCTAGTATTCAAAATGTCCAGAATATAATTCAAATTACTCAGAAGGTGAAGAACCAAGAAAAATTATCAACTCACATGAGAAAGGCAATCAAAGGTCACCAATGCAGAAAAGCCTGAGTGAACGTTAAGAATGGGAAACTTCACTAAAACGGAGGCAGGAAGCCAGAAGGGGGAGCTCTCACCCTATCACGTCTCCTTAACTTTGGACCCCAACATGACAGAAGGTACCTTGTAAGTCCACACCATTTTACTCGTCCAGACGAGGAAGAAATGTTTTCTCCTCTCTCAGCAACAGCCCGGCAAATGAGACACTGTCACAACTCAGCCAATGAAAAACTACTACACTTGGAACTCTTATTTATTTCAGTGGACTTTTTGTCTCCCAACTCCCCATTTTCCTCCATAAAAGACCATTCTTCTCCTTTGTTATCCCAACTTGCCTATGGTTTTGCCATAGTTTGCATGTCCCGAGTTGCACTTCTCTATCATTCCTGAATAAATCCATTTTTGCTGATAAAATAACTGACAGTTTTATTTTTAAAGTTAACACTATTTGGTGATCAGAAGTGGGATCCAGAGAAGATTCCTAACAACTCCAAGACTGCTGAGCAATACATGTGCTGGTATCCACAAAGCCAGTTGAGCTCCCTGCTTTCTTGGCAACCCTAGAGCTTAAGGGTAAGTCTTCTCCTGGATTCAAGTTCTGCTGGGTTTGTGTTTTGAGCTCTCCAGGCTTTATTTGGGATCTGTTTTAAAGATTTGTCCTTTCTGGGGTGCTTGGGTGGCTTGAGCACCAAGTTGGTTAAGCATCCAACTTTGGCTCAGGTCATGATCTCACAGTTCATGAGCTTGAGCCCCATTGCTGCTGTCAGCGCAGAGCCTGCTTCTGATCCATTGTCCTCTCTCTCTCTGCCCTCCCCTGCTTGTGCTCTTTCTCTCTCTCTCAAAAATAAACAAACATTTTAAAAAATAAAAATAAAGATGTGTCCTTTCTGAGAGTATTTTTTGGCCTTTGTCAAACTCCTTTTCAGAACCAGACTTGTTCCTATTAGAATTGTGCCTCTTGGAACTATGTTAGCCTTTGATCATACCCTTTTTGGGACTGGACTGTTCCTTTTGGAATTGTGCTGGCCTCTGGTCTGATTCCTTCTGGAATCAAGCTGTCCCGGAAAAACCTCTATAAAATGGGACCCAAGTCATCAAAATACTGTAAGGGTGACATCCTCTTTCTGGGACACTGGCCTGTTTCATGTTTAAAAATTGCAGTTCCCTCTTTGTGTGCATTTCTAACTAAATGGACCAACATAGCAAAAAGTAACTTAGAACACCAGTGGCCATAATGGAGAATTTTGATCTCCCAAAACTTCTTTTTCTCAAAATTAAATTAGAAAGCCCTTGGGGCTCCTGGGTGACTCAGTCCGTTAGGCATCCTACTCTTGATTTCGGCTCAGGTCATGATCTCGCGGTTCATGGGTTCGAGCCCCGCATTGGGCTCTGCACTGACAATGTGGAGCCTGCTTGGATTCTGTCTCCCTCTCTCTCTCTCTCTGCCCTCTTCCCCTTAAAAATAGATGATAGATAGATAGATAGATAGATAGATAGATAGATAGATAGATAAAATTACAAAGCCACATTTCAAACAAACAAAACTAAACTTAAACAAAAACTGCCTGGGATGCCTATTTTAATTGGTACCCTGAGGCTTCTAAACATTCTCATGATTCTAAATTTTTCTCCTCACAAAATGTTATTTCTAAGTTAACTGAAGCAAATAAACAATTGAGGGAAATAACTGAAGGGCTTCTCAGGCTTCTTTTTCCCTCCTCTGTTTTCTGGTCTCCTGACATGTAGCAGACACTGAGATAGGACTCGATTCTAGGACCCTGGGATCATGACCTGAATCAAAATCGAGAGTCAGACACTCAACCAACTGACCCACCAAGGCACCCAAAATCTGCCTCCCTTAAAATTTAACCTTTTTGGGGCACCTTGGTGGCTCAATCGATTGAGCATATGACTCTTGATTTCAGCTCAGGTTGTGATCTCGTGGTCTTTAGATCAACCCATATCAGGCTCCGCACTGAGCATGGAGCCTACTTAAGATTCTCTCACTCCCTCTGCCCCTCACCTCTGCTTGGATTCTCTCTCTCTCTCTCAAAATAAAATAAAATGTTTTAAAATTAAGCCTTTTGGGCATCCAAATAGACCCTAACTTTCTTATGTTTCCTGGAGTAAGGCAAAGTTGGGGGATATAGTTCGAGTTTCCTAAAGTGACTGAGGACCCCCATAGGTTTGTTGAAGAATGTAACATAGTCACTCAAACTTTTACCAATCTTAGTTTCTCAGATTTTTATCACTTAGTCCACATGTTTGCTGGTGAAGACCAGGCCAAACATTGGATGAAGCTAGAACATCTGAAAAGGTATTTATTTAGGAGAATAACCCCCTTAACTTTTGGCAAGATGCTAGAACACTCACCAAAAATCTCCACCAAGCAGTTACAGTAGCTTTTTCTAAGACTGTTGATTGAAACAAAATTCAAGTTTGCACACAAAAAGCCTAATGAACCTGTTCATGACTATTACAATCAACTTCAGATTGTTTTCAAACAAAGCTCTGTTTTTCTGTTAGATATTGAATCCACTGGGTTGCATTTAACTCCATGTTTATTAATAGGCTGAACCAGGATCTTTTTTTTTTTTTAGTTAAAAGGACCAGGATGGAATGGGAAACTATGTCCACTCCAGGTTTAGTTAACTTCCCAAACCAGCTTGGTCACACCCTAGATGAACCACTGCTAAAATTCTCAACTTTCAACTCCAGCAAAAAAAAAAAAAAGGCTCCCAAACAAAACCAAAATGCCTTTAGTTTCTGCTAATATTCCAAAGAACCAGGGCATTGGAAAAAAGACTGCTATAGAAGTAAATAGTAAGAAGTCACTAATTCCCAGTGACAGGGCTCTGAAAAACTACATGGGCTTTTCCCTCTTAATCAACTCAGAGAAACCATGCTCTAGACTGGGAATTAATCTCGGTTTGTCTTTATAGACACCAGTGCTACATTCTTGGTGCTCAATTCCACTGTTATAAAGCAGCCCCTGCTTTGGAATACGAAAACAGTTCAAATAGTGGGGGTCTGTAATAAACCTCAACAGGTTCCTGTCTCTGAACCCGTTCCCTTTTGTCGAGATCCTTTGAGAGCTACACACCCTTTCCTCCGTAGTTCCTCCACCCCTATTCATTCAGTGGGCTGAGATTTCTTAGAAAACTATCATTCCAAAACTTATTTCTCCCAAAAGGGGGAAATAATTCCAGAATTTGACAGTGGTAATTTAAACAGCCAACCAGGGGAATTAAATGACTCTTTGACATCTTTTATTTGCTTTATCTCTGATGGTATTATAGTTGAGTCCATGGACACCGATCATTTGCTCCTATTAGATCAGCTACTATCCTATTTATCGGCACAATCTACAACTGATATTGGTAGAATCCACAGTGTACTCCCCATTGAGATTCAAATAGACACTTCAAAAACATCTCCCTGGAATTAATCAATGCCCTATAAATAAAGAAATCCTTCAAGGCATCAATCCCATACTTTATTACAAGGTTCATAGCCTCATTACCCTCCTGCACTAGTTCCTGTAGTACCCTTATTTTACCTGTGAGAAAATCCAGTGGCTGAGGATGGAAGTTTGTCCAGGACCTTGGAGCAATAAATAATATTATTACCCATTGACTTCCTGTTGTTCCCAACCCCAATGTGCTACTGACATCCATTCCCACTGAAAGCAAATATTTCACTGTAATTGATCTATGCAGTGCATTTTTAGTATTCCCGTTAATAAGGATAGCCAATATCTTTTTGCTTTCACTTGGGAAAAATGGGAATACACCTGGACAGCAATGTTCCAGGATTTCACAGAGAGTTCTTATTTTTCACAAACCTTAAAAGCTGATTTGGATGATATAAAGTTTCTGCAGGCTCTACTTTGTTACTGTACATAAATTATTTGCTTCTCTGTTCCCCTTCTCAAACCTCTTCACAGGAGGATAGCATCCACTTGTTAGAACTTTTGCCCTTAAAGGGACATAATGTCTCCAAGGAAAAATTGCACCTTGCTCAATCAAACTCAGTTTCTATAGTTAGGGCATCTGATCTTGGAACAAGGATCATGTTTAGATCCAGAAGAAACCTTTCACAGCTGTTTAATGCTGACTAATCACCTTTTGACTCCCTGTGACAATTTACAGGAAACTCCTCTAACCAATATAGATTTTTCATGGCTTATTGATGGCTCTTACTTAAAATATGAAAATGGTAGATACTGTGCTGGGTATGCTATTGTAATTCCTTTTGAAGTCACCAAAACAACATCTTTACCTTTGGCTACTTCAGCCTGACAGACTGAGTTAGACGCCGTTACTCAAGCTCTACCTTAGCCAGGGATAAAACCACAAACATTTATACCAATAGTCAGTAATGCCTTTGGGGTAGCTCATGACTGTGGAACATTATGGTAATGAGGTTTACTTACTTCCAATGGGGATAAAATTTTAAATGGTTCTTATGCCCAAAATCTATTAGATGCCATACTTTTGCCAGCTGCTCTGGCTATTAGTGTTCCTGGGCATTGCAGACTCAACTTCTTAGAGACCAAAGAAAACTAACTTGCTGTTATTTCCACCAAAAATACTGCCCATAACAAAACCAAAAGCCAAACCTCTGTCATAGTTCAAAGAGATGTTCTCCCAAATGATAATTTGCAATAATTGACAAGAGATACCCAAAAATTGGCCCCAGAGAGGGAAAAAATATTAGAAATCTACTAATTGTTGGTTCAATATAAAAAGAGAACTCTGGGGTTACCTGTATGGCTCAGCTGGTTAAATGTCTGACCTGGGCTCAGGTCAATATCTCACGATTTGTGATTTCAAGCTCCACATCATTCTCTGTGCTAACAGCTCAGAGTCTGGAGCCTGCTTTGGATTGTGTGTCTTGCTCTCTCTCTCCTCACCCACTCATGCTCTGTCTCTCAAAAATAAATAAACATTTTTAAAAGAAATAAATAAAATAAAAAGATAACTCTGGGGGCACATGGGTGGCTCAGTTGGTTTTGTCTGACTTGGGCTCAGGTCATGATCTCGAGATTCGTGAGTTCAATCCGACATGAAGTTCACTGCTGTCAGCACTGAGCTCACTTCAAATCCTCTGTTCCTCTCTCTGCCCCTCTCCTGCTGGTGCTCTATCAAAAATAAATAAAACTTAAAAAAAATAAAAATAATAAAAACCAAAAGAGAATTCTGGTTTGGACCAAATAACAATCTGGCCCTACCAGAAGTTTTACAATTCCCTCTGCTTTACCACTGTAGATGCATTAAACCATTAGTCTACTGATATAATGGTTCTGTCTACTGATTAAAATGGTTCTGATAAAAAGTGTTCATGAACAAATATTTGTGGGGAAATATTTAAAAGTCCACAAGAAGTGCCTACCTGTGCCAGAGAGCAGGTGGTGAAGGCAAGGGTGAACTAGGCGATGAGGATTAAAGAGTGCACTTGTGAAGGCCACTGGGTGATGTAAGGTATTATTGAGTCACTGTATTACGCACTTGAAACTAACATAACACTGTATGTTAACCAGCTGGATTAAAAAGTTTTTTAAAAACTCACTTTAAAAACTTCACTTGTCTCACCTGTCCAAAGTATAATCCAGGGAAATCTGTTCACACAAATGGATTTCATACAGTTTTCCTTGTCTTGTGGATTTAATTATGTTTTAGTCATGGTTTGTACATTTTCTCACTGGGCCAAAGCTTTCCCTTGTAGACAGGCCACTGTTTCTTCTGTGGCTAAAATTCTGTTGGAAAGGATTATCCCAAACTGGGGAACTTCCCTTGAACCTCATAATGATTGAAGAACCCATTTTACTAGTCAGGTGCTTCAATGAGTCTGTGCTGTTTGGTTGGCTTCAGAACCCTTTCATTGTGTGTACCACCCTTAGTCCTCAGTGTTAGTTGAATGCACTAAAAGCACTATTAGGATTCAATTGGCAAAATTTGTAGACACCTTCCAAATACCTTGGCTGAAAGCATTGCCATTAGGTCTTCTAAATCTCAGACCCAGCCCCTTGGAACTCTTAGTTTCACCCTCTGAGAAAGTCACAGGATGTCCATTGCATTTGGTCCCTGCCTCCTTTAACCCACAGTTGATAAAAGGAGATATACTTCAACATTGTAAAGACCCGATTCTATTTAAAATAACCATGCTTTGGGTGTCTCAGTCAGTTGGGCATCTGACTCTTGATCTCAGTGTGGATCATGATTGCGGGGTCATAGAGTCAAGCCCTGCAATCAGTGGCTCCATGCTGACAATGGAGCCTGCATGAGATTCTCTCTCTCTCCCTCTGCCCCTTTCCCCCACTCAAGCTCGCTCGCTCTCTCTCTCTCTCTCTCTCTCTCTCTCTCTCAATAAAATAACCACGCTTTGAAATATAATTAATTAATTAATTAATTACCATGCTGTGGTAGAGCTACTTTTTCACAGTGCACTTTTTTTAAATGTTTATTTATTCTTGAAAGAGAGAGTGCAAGCAAAGGAGAGGCAGAGAGAGAAGGAGACAGAGGATCTGAAGCAGGTTCTGTGTTGAGAGTGCAGAGCCTGATGCAGGGTTCAAACTCACAAACCGTGAGATCATGACCTGAGCCAAAGTTGGATGCTTAACCAACTGAGCCACCCAGGCACCCCCACAGTGCACTCTTGAGAGACAAGATGTTAAGCATCACATCTTGCAACCTGGAGACTTCATCCATTGGAAAAGACACCTCCAGAAAGACTGTCTTCAATCTCACTGGAAAGGCCCTATCAGGTACTATTAATGAACCCTTGTACCAGTGAATTCCAGAGAACAGACTCTTGGATTCAAGTGATGCATCTAAAGAAAGCACCAAAGACTGAATGGACCAGAGCACCATCTCATGACCTGAAAGTAAATATTTCCTGGAATTAAAACAGATGACATCCTGCTAACTGAAATAAGTCAGGCAGAGGAGGACAGATACCATATGTTTGCACTCATAGGTCTAACAGGAGAAACCTAACAGAGGACCATGGGGAGGGGAAGGGGGAGAGAGAGTTGGGGAGAGAGAGGGACACAAACCATGAGAGACTACTGAATACTGAAAATGAGCCGAGGGCTGAAGGGGTAGAGGGAGGGGGAAGGGGATGATGGTCATGGAGGGGGAGCACTTGTGAGGAAAAGCACTGGGTGTTATATGGAAACCAATTTGACAATAAACTATTAAAAAAATAAAAACAAAATGAAACAGATGACATCTGACGAAATGGCTTTCCCAAGATGTCCAGACCAGGGTTATATAACTGTTTCTCACTGTTTCCTTCTTCCATCTCTTTCATGGAAAGAAGATGCCCTCGTCTGTATTTCTCAAACCTTTCCAAGATGGGGAAACCACTTCTTTTCATTATGGTCCTTTGGAAACAGCTTCATCATGAAACTGTGACAAATGAATGTTTAACTTGCTTTTTCTGAAGGGTTAGAATATTCAGAATTCACAAAAGTCTTTCTTTCATCTGAACTATTAAATGACTTTGGATTCTTATTCAAATTCACAGTTTCTCAATGTACAACTTTCCAGGCCATATTATTGATAACACATCTGGTTCCAAACAGTTCTTTTGAGAGAACAATACAGTTTTTTGTTTGTTTATTTGTTTGATTTTTAGGTAAGCTTCATGCCCAGCACAGAGCCCAATATGAGGCTTGAACTCACAATCCTGAGATCAAGACCTGAGCTGAAATCAAGAGTCGAACACCTAACTGACTGGGCCACCTAGGAACCTTGAGATAACAATACTCTTTTAAAATGTCTTTGAAGTTTTGCTGTTTTGCCAAAAGTTCATCAGCTATTTCTTCATGTTATACCTGCACCATATCTTCCCAAATTTCCTCAGTTAATTCTGTGGGCTCTCTCAGTAATTACTATTTTGCTTTCATGACCTCTTTAAGCAAGAGCCTCCAGGGAGCATACATTACTCTGGGTTCACTCTCATAGGGAAAATTTTTCTCCCCTAAGTCAGAATAAGTGCCAATAAATATTTTCTTTTTTTAATTTTTTTTAAGTTTTCTTTTAGTTTTGAGAGAAAGAGACAGAGACAGAACATGAGTGGGGGAGGGGCAGAGAGAGAGGGAGACAGAATCTGAAGCAGCCTCCAGGCTCTGAGCTGTCAGCACAGAGCCTAATGCCAGGATTTAACTCACGAACCATGAGATCATGACCTGAGCTGAAGTCGGATGCTTAACTGACTGAGCCACCCAGGCGCCCTAAGTTTTATTTTTGAGAGAGAGAGCACAAGAGTACAGAAAGGGCAGAAAGAGAGAGAGAGAGAGAGAGAGAGAGAGAATCCCAAACAGGCTCCGTGCTGCCAGTGCAGAGCCCAATGTGGGGCTCCATCTCACAAACCATGAGATCCTGACCTGAGGTGAGATCAAGAGTCATCTGACTCTTATCCCCAAAACGTCCCCAGTAAGGTGATGCTGGCTCAACACCTTGAGATGATCTCTGATGCTTACAATGTAAATAAATATGGACTATAGATAGGAAGTGTCTGAGAGTTCTCCCTCTTACCCTCTATTGTTACTCAAATGTGGCCTTATGTGGTTTCCAACTGCTATGCACTTTCCCTCTAATGTGGGACACGACAACCAGCAAAGTCCTTCGGGGCACTGAAGGACAAAACCACTAAATATGGGAAAGCTAGTTTTTGGTCAACAATGTTCTCAGTAAAATTCTTGGTCAAAAAGGGGATTTCGAGGCACCTGGGTGGCTCAGTCAGTTAGGCTCTGACTCTTGGTTTAGGCTCAGGTCATGATCTTATGTTTTGTGCGATGGAGCCCCACATTGGGCTCCAGGCTGACAGAGTAGAGTGTACATGGGATTTTCTCTCCCCCTCTCTCTCTGCCCCTTCCTAACTCATGCTCTCGTGCTCTCTCTCTCTGAAAATAAGTAAATAAACATTTTTAAAAGGGGATTTTGAAAATTAATAAAGGGAAATCTTACTAAAATGGAGTTGGAAGGACAGAAGGGGAAGGCCAGAAGGGAAGGAGGCCCTATGTCTCATTGTTAATTGCAGACCCCCACAGGAGGAGAGGTACTTTGCAAGTCTACACTACTTTACTATCCCAACAGGAGGAAGAAAGGCTTTCCTCTTCCTCTGGCAACAGCCTAGCCAATGAGAGAGTGCTACAACTCAGCCAAAGAAAAACCACTGTACTTTGAACTCCCAGTTTATTCCAATGGACTTTTTAGTTACAGCAGCCCCTCCCAACTTGCCCCTTTTCTCTATAAAAGAGCATTCTTCTCCTTTGTTCACTTGATTTGGCTTTGGTTTTGCCCATAGCTTGAATGTCCCAGATTAACAATTCTCTGCTATTATCCAATACTCCCATTTTTGCTGGTAAAATAACTGACAGCTTTATTGTTAAGGTTAACAAGTGAGATGTCAGGATTATCTGACAAAGTCTTTAAAGCAGCTGTGGTTAAAAAAAAAAAAAGGGTTCAGAGGCGCCTGGGTGGCTCAGTCGGTTGAGTATCTGACTTCGGCTTGGGTCATAATCTCACCATTTGTGGGTTTGAGCCCCACATCAGGCTCTGTGCTGACAGCTCAGAGCCTGGAGCCTGCTTCAGATACTGTGTCTTCTTCACTCTCTGCCCTCCCCCACTCACACTCTATCTTTCTCTGTCTCTAAAATAAATAAATACTTTAAAAAATTTTAAAGCTTCAACAGCAAACATGAACACTTGAAACAAATGTAAAAATAAAAAGTCTTGGCATCAGAAAAAAAAAGAATATTTAAATAAGAAACAAATGAAAATTTTAGAAGTGAAAAATATATGGGCACCTGGGTGGCTCAATGAGTTAAGCATCTGACTCTTGATTTCAGCTCAGGTTATGATCTCATAGTCATTAGATCAAGCCCCATGTTGCACTCCATGCTGAGCGTGTAGCCTACTCAATATTATCTCTCTCTCCCTCTCCTCCCCCTCCCGCTTTTCTCTCCCTCAAATAATAAAAATAAATTCTATTTATTTTTAATTTTTTAATGTTTATTTATTTTCGAGAGAGAGAGAGAATGTGAGCAGAGGAGGGAGAGACAGAGAGGGAGACACAGAATCTGAAGCAGACTCCAGGCTCTGAGCTGTCAGCTTGAACTCACAAACCGTGAGATCATGACCTAAGCAGAAGTCGAATGCTTAAGTGACTGAGCCACCCAGACCCTCCTAAAAATAAATTTTAAAGAAGAAGTGAAAAATATGATGACCAAACAAAAATCTCATCTGGATGGGCTCAGGAGCAGAATGAAGATGACAAAATAGTTATTGAACTTGAAGATAGAACAACAGAAATTATTCAATCAAAACAACTCAGAAAAAAAGAGATTGAAAGAAAAACTAACAGAATCTCAAGGACCTGTGGCAAAATACTATGACATCTATAGCTTTTAGAATCAGAAACCCTAAAGGAGAGGTGAAAGAGTATGATGATTAAAAATATTTTTAAAGTAGTAATTTCTGGACACTTTGCAAATTTGGCAAAAGACATAAATCTACAATTCAAGGAGTTCAGCAAACACCAAACAGGACAGACCCAAACAACCCATGCCCAGACACATCATAATCAAATTCTGAAATCCACAAAGAAAAAAGAAATCTTGCAAGCAACCGGAGAAAAAGGATGCATTATTTATAGAGGAACAATGATCTGAATGACTACAGAATTCTCATCAGAAAGCATGGAGTCCAGCAGGAAGTGTCCCAACATTTTAATTTTTTTTTATTTTAGAAAGAAAGAGCACCTGCATGAGCAGGGAAGAAAGACAGAGACAAAGAAAGGATCTTAAAGAAGCTCCACGCTCAGCACAGAGCCCAAGGTGGGACTCAATCCCATAACCCTGGGATCACGACCTGAGCTGAAATCAAGAGTCTGACACTCAACTGATTGAGCCATCCAAGAACCCCCCCCCCCCGCAACATTTTTAAAGTACTGAAAGAGGGGCGCCCGAGGGGCTCAGTCAGTTAAGCCTGTGACTCCAGATTTCGGCTCAGGTCATGGTCTCACAGTTCGTGGGTTCAAACCCCTCATCAGGCTGGGTATGACAGCGCGGAGCCTGCTCTCTCTCTCTTTCTGCCCCTTCCCTGCTTGTGCTCTCTCTCCCTCAAAATAAATAAATAAATAAATAAATAAATAAATAAATAAATAAATAAATAAAAATAGGGATGCTGGAATGGCTCAGTCAGTTAAACATTCAATTCTTGATTTCAGCTCAGGTCATGATCTCACGGTTTGTGGGATTTAGCCCTGCGTTGGGCTCTGGGCTCACAGCTCGGATCCTGCTTGGGATTCTCTCTCTGCGCCTCCTCTTCTCTCACTCTCCCTAAATAATAAACAAAAACTTAAAATAATTAAAATAAAGTGCTGAAAGAAAAGAACTATTAACTCAGAATTCTACCTCCAGCCAAATGTCCTTCAGGAATGAATCTGCAAAAAAGACATTCATAGATGAAGGCAAACAAAGAGAATGTGTTGGTAGCAGACCTAGAAGAATTCTAGTTGAAATTCAGACAGAAGAAAAATGTTACCAGGATGAAGTGTTGAACATCAGGAATGAAGAAAGAGCAGCAGAAATGGGTAAATATATGGCCAAAAACAATAGACTGTTCTTCTCCTTTTGGATTAAACTATATTTGAGGATGGAAAGCAAAAATTAAAAATTAAGACATTATTATGGGATGCCTGGGTGGCTCAGTCGGTTAAGCATCCAACTCTTGGTTTCAGCTCAGGTCATGATCTCATGGTTTGTGGGTTCAAGCCCCAGGTCAGGCTCTATGCTGGCAGCTTGAAGCCTGCTTGGGATTCTTTGCCTCTCTCCCTCTCTCTCTGCCCCATCACTATGCACACTCATTTTGTCTCTCTCTTTCTCAAAATAAATAAATAAGCATTTTTTAATTAAGACATCATCTGATTGGGTTTCAATATATAGGAATGTGATATTTAAGAGAATGAGAACATAAAGAGGGGGAAACTAAAGGGACTTGTATGATGGTAAGGTTTCCACATTCCATGTAAAATGGTAAAAATATTCACTTTTAATAGTCTTAGTAGAAGTATGTATATTTTAATTCCTAGAGAAATCACTCTGCAAAGTATATAGAGATACAGTCAAAAACACAATAGATAGGTGTCGGGCAAGATGGCGGAGAAGTAAGGAGCCCCATTACCTCCGTCCACCCACAATTATCAAACTGAGAACAATTAAAAAGCCACAGCTCTCTGATCTCCAAGAACTGAGGTGTGCGAACAGACCCCTTATCGACAGCAGTCTCACGGTTGCCTGAGTGAGTGAGTACAACTGGGACCAGAGACTTTAGGGGAGGGAGCGCCAGCTCCGGAGACAAAGCGCCAAGCGCCCAGAGGCCTGGCGCTGGGCCCGCAGAAACCCGAGTGTCCCCAGGCGCACCGCTCCTAGCCGGGCGGGGCGGCCGGGAGACCAGAGGCGGACAGGTCAGCGGGGATCAGCACAGTGCGGGGCAGCCGAGAGAGAGCCCGGAGGTGCACAGATTCCCTGACAGTCGCTCACGCGGGGCGCTGGGTATCCAGAGGCGCACGGATCTTCACAGGTGCGCATGGTACCACCGGGCAAGGCAGGAGAGAGACCAGGGGAAGAGAAATAGAGACTGAATCACTCACAGCGCAATCCCTGCAGAGGAGAGAATCCACCCTCCGGGACTGAGGGCCACTGAGCGCTGAGGGAGATATCTGCCCCTTCAGCGGGGGCGTTCAGTCGGACCAGGCAGCTCACCGACTTCAGGTGGAGCCAGGGGAGAACTCTGACTTCACAAACTCCCTATCCGCCCCGACCAGAAAGCTGCCCACCTGCAGACAATTTTAACTGTGGTGGCAATATTGAGTGTGCGGGCGAGGACTTAGAAACCCGGCAGAACTTGGAAAACAGAAACAATTAGATCCGCCCGAGGCAAAAGAAGGCTGGACTCCAGAGAGTGGCTGGAACACATGGTCTGAGGGGGACTTGGGGCGCCCGTCGCCATTCTTCTCCTCGAATCCACCAAGGCGGGGCCTCAGAGAGCAGCCCTCAGACCGACCCACCTGCACCAAGCCACGCCCATCGGCGCTGGTAAAGCTGCTGTGCTTGTGCTTATTACCCTTAAGTGGTTTTCTTTTCTTAATATTTTTAACTTTTAATTGTCCCTTGTCTTCTCTTTACTATCTTCCTATTTCCTTCCTTTCTCCCTTTCCCGCTGGAATCTGGGAAAGACCGACAATTAGGCACTGCTGTGCTTAGATCAACTTTTACCATCCAGACAGTTTTCCTTTAATCCATCCTTATCTCCCCCAACCCCCACTGCAGGTTTTAAGCTCTCAGATTGTCCTTTATCTCTGACTGTTGCTGTCCCCCCTCCAATCCCTGACTGCTTTTTTTTCTTTCTTTCCCCTTTTGTTTTTTCCTCTTCCTTTTTTTTTTCTTTTCTTCTTTTTTCTCCTCTCTTTTCTTTCCTGTTCCTTTTTTTCTTTCCCTCTTAAATTTGCTTCTTTATCCGTACATGTGTGCTTGTCTTCTCTATGTGTTTGTCTGTTTTCCTTTTCA
>PJEM01019557.1:0-15631 GCA_004023845.1 Helogale parvula
AATTTGACAATAAACTATTATTAAAAATAAATAAATCAATAAAAATTTTTAAAAAAGATGTTTGATCTGGTAACCACTCACCAGCCACATCTTTGAGTCTTAAAATGTGGCTAGTGTAAGTGTGAGGAACTGAGTTTTTAATTGCATTAAATGGTAATTAATTTAAATTTAAAGAGCCAGATGTGACTAGTGGCCACCATGTTAGTGCAGCTCTCATCCACATGGCCTGTGGACACTACTCTCATCCTGGCATTGCCTGGCTTATGTCAATAGGTTACAAGAATACTTACAGTGGATCTTACATTTAAATGCCTATTTAGTCAAAGAGATGCCTTATTTTCATCATAGTCACAAAGCAGATGTTTATCTTTACCTTTCAGTTATACCTTTAAACCATTGAATGAGCTGTTTCTTTTCAGTTTAGGCTACTTCCTGTCATTTCCCCCAGGAACTTTTCTCTCCTGGGAGCCTGAGAGGCTTAGGAAAACCCCTGACTGGAAAGGAGAAAGAAACATAATACCAAGGGGAAGGAGTTTAGATGTGATGCCTTAAGAAATGAAAAACCATTGAAAACTTCATTGCCCAAAAGTGACAACGATACCAGGCATTTGAAGAAAGCCTGAAAGATCTGAAGCCTACACAAGCAAGATTGGCATCTTCCTAACTAGCTATAAACAAGTGACTGGACATTTCTGAGCCTGTTTTCTTGTAGAATGGGGATAATACTCACCTGTATCAATCAGGTTTCCCCAGAGAAACAGGGACAATAGGATGTGTATATCAAAAGACCAAGAGATCTGGTTAAAAAAAAAATCTATTCATGTGATCCTAAATCTGCAGGGTGGGCTGATAGGCTGGAGACTCAAGGAGGAGTCAATGTTGTAGCTCAAGTCCTAAATCTGTCTGCTGGCAGAGTTCCTTTTGCTCAGGAAGTCGGGCTTTTGTTCCATTCAGGCCTTCAATTTATTGGATGAAGCCCTCTCAGAGCTTTGAGAGCAAACTGCTTTACTAAATGTTCATTTATTTAAATGTTGATTTCATCCAGGGGTGCCTGGGTGGCTCAGTCAGTTAAATATCTGACTCTTGATTAGGCTCACATCATATCTCATGGTTCATGAGTTCAAGCCCCACATCAGGCTCCTCACTGACAACATGGAGGTTGTCTCTCTCTCTCTCTCTCTGCCCCTCCTCACTTGCTTACTCTCTCTCTCTCTCACACACACACACACACATACACACACACACTAAATAAACTTTTACAAAAATAAGTGTTGATTTTATCCAAAAGACAGACTCACACACACCATCCAGAATGATGTCTGACCACATATCTTATACCATGATTAAGCCAAAATTAACATAAAATAAAACTAACTAATATTTAACTGCCTGTAATGAAGGTCATATTCACTCACATATTGATAGAATATATATGAAAGTGTTTTGAAACTCTCAAGTGCTGTAAGAATGCAGTCATGATGAAAACAATGGTCCAGAGGTGATAAAAAGAACTGAGATGAGTGAACCTAGAATCCAAACAGGTAAATCAAGGCAGGACAGTGCAGTAATGGCTGGGAAGACAGGGCCCTGTTTGAGCCTTGTGGCTGTGGATGAGCATGGAATGAGGAAGTAGTGGACGTGAGGGTTGTTTTAAAGACGGCACCCCTGAACTTAATAAGGAATTGGACATGGCAAACAGACAGAGAAAAAAAGGGGTACCATTTCCTTAAATGTGACAAAGTACCACTTGGCAGAGGCAGGAATGCTGTACTTGCAGGGGAGAGGAGCAGTAGGAATGTGAGTGATGGTTTCAGGTCTGAACATGTGGAAGCAAGTATTTCAAAGAAGCAGCAAAATATATCAAAGAACTTCCTCATAAACAGTGGAAGATTCCAGTTTTAAGTAGTGTGAAGGGTCTGAGATATTACTCCAGTTTCAAGGTAATAAGATAGCCTGCAACAGCCTACTGGATACTGGCAGAAGATATGAGACCACCAGGTCAGAGACCAAGGACTTCATGACTCTTAGTAATGACAATAGCCACGGTATCCGAGCTTATGCCAGTTTCCCAAGCCCTGCTCCCACAGGACACCAGGAAAACGGCCAGATGAGGCCTGTACAAGTGGGACAGGTACATTCCAGGAGGGGCGCTCTCAGCTCAAAAAAGTCAGATTCTTTATAGTGAGCTGTAGGCCTGCTGCCTTTTGTCCTAGGGGAAACATTTTCTTGACTGCACTGGACAGTAATGAAGCCTGCTTTTTACTTTGGGTTTTTTTAATATATTTTTTAATTTTTTATTTTTGAGGGACAGAGAGAGAGACAGAGGGCGAGCAGCGGAGGGTCAGAGAGAGAGGGAGACACAGAATCCGAAGCAAGCTCCAGGCTCTGAGCTAGTTGTCAGCACAGAGCCTGACATGGGGCTCGAACCCACAAACCGTGAGATCATGACGTGAGCCGAAGCCGGAAGCCGGAGGCTTAACCGACTGAGCCACCCAGGTGCCGCCTGCCTTTTACTTTGAAGGGAGACCTGATCTCAATCTCCCAAATCCATTTGCTCAACAAACAACCTTAGAAAGAGCATCTGGAAAAAAGGAGTTACTGCCTGTGTCCACAAGATGTGCAGCAGCATGAGACCCATGGGGGACTGGTTCCCAACATCAGTGTGGATCTTAAGGAAGAGAAACAAACAACTGGGGGGTTTGGATTTGGGCCTCATCAGCAGATGTCCAAACCAAGCAAATGGATCCATATTCCACAGTCTTTCTCAGGCAGAATCCTGGTGGGGGAAAATGAATTCACCTTTGCCGATCCACAAATAGAGATTGCAATGGCCATGTCACTCACAGAGGTTAAGTGTAAGGCGAAGGAAGGGTAGGAATAGGCACAAAGCAAGCACTATGATGACTTGCAAGGGTCTCAGGTCTGACATGGATATGGTGCCTTACATTACCAAAACAATTTCACCCCATCCTCCTGTTTAACTGCCACAACAGTTTGGGGTCTCTGGGGCTCAGAAATGTTAGACAACTTTCCCAAGGTCACAGAATTGGGCCTTGTGCAGTTCTATCTCTTTCTACCATGCCACACAGCTGTCTCCAGGTGGGGCCCTTGTGACATACCTCGTGAAAATCTATGACTTAAGCATGTATCCAAGTGTTATCTCTTGACAGTGCCCACTCTATGGTAATTGCTCCAAACAGCAGTAGAGCACATAGCAGCTAGAATGATCTCTTTAAATGTACATCAGATGAGACCCCTGCAATAACTCACCACCCCAGTGAATAAAAGGAAAAGTCCTTGCTTCCATCTCTAAGGCCCTCCACAATCCAGCCCCAGCAGATGACCTCTAAGCCTTAACTTCTTCATTCTCCCCTTCCCTCAGAATATTAGAGTCAAACTAGGCCCCTTGTTCTTCCACAAACATGTCGATCATGGGCCTCATCTCAGGGCCTCCCTAGTTGCTCTTCCTTTACCTGGAATTCTCTTCCCTTGGGTTCCATGTGGCTTGCTTTCTCACTTTATTCAGGCGTCCACTAAAAATAAAAAATAGATTTCAGGAAACCTTCTCTAAATACTACAAATGTAATCTCTCTCTCTCTCCCTCTATCTCTCTCTCAGACACACACACACACACACACACACACACAATCTCTTGGCCTCATCACCTTGTCTTTTCCCACTTCATTTCCCTGATCACTACTGTCTGGGTTCTTCACTAGCAAATAAGCTTCATGAAGGTAGGAACTTTTTTTCTTTTCCACTCTATCTACAGTACTCGGAGCAGCACATATTAGGGACACAAAAAATCATTGTTGAATGAACACATGTATTTGTGAAGAGGATGGGGAGGGGTGAGAGGGTGCAGGGTTCTAAACTGGATGTCCCAGCCCATCTTCTTCTGTTCCTTCTGCCTCTCCTCCGACACAGGCTACAGCTGTGATCTTCCAAAGGTTGATTCAAGTGCCTCCTTGTGGGGCTTGGGTCTGCTAAATATTGCAGAGCCCTCCTGGGCAGAACAGATGCTGAATGTCAGGAGAAGGCTTGTCTCCAGGAACAAAAGCAGGAAATGCTCTCACCACTCTGAGCCTCCAGATGTCAGGGTCCCTGACACAGCAGGAGGGAGAGCTGGCTTTAAGTCTTTCCCTTTAATGGAGAGAGTGATTCTCAGCTCGTCCCATTCCCTTGTTCCTTCTGGGACTTTCTTCAAGGACGATAACTGCCTCTTGTTCCCCACAGCACCTTCTCCCAGTTTACCCTCCTCATTATCCCACAGAAGTACAAGGCTCTGGTGAGAAGGCCAAGAAGGAGGATTTTACTTTTTTTTCTCCCCATCCAAAGAGAGGGGTTTCCTAGTTGAAATGATTTTTTTGTTTTTAATTCAGGGGTAGGGACCCTGGGTGACTCAGTGGGTTGAACATCTGACTTTGGCTCAGATCATGATCTCACGGTTTGTGAGTTCAAGCCCTGCATTATGCTCTCTGCTGCCAGCATATAGAGCCTGCTTCAGACCTTCCTGTCCCCCTCTCTACCCCTGCCCCACAGATGTGCTCTCTCTCTCTTTCAAAATAAATTAACGTTAAAAAAAAGATAGGGGTTTCATGAGCAATATTCCCAAATACAAAGTGCCTGGCACATAGTAGGAGCCTACTATATATGTTTTCATAAAAGAATAATGAGCTATTGCCAACCTACATGAGGCAGGGTGGGGTGCACAAGAAGGACACTACCACTAGTACCTTGGAAAGACTCACATGAAAATGAAGCCAAAAGGTCTATTTTGCATGCTGGGACCAAAGTTTAGTTTTACAGGGTTGCCCTCTGATGTGGCATCAGGTCATTTCCCTCTTTCTGGGAAATGTCTCCAAGCACACTTGATACAGGCCTTTACACAGGGAGCCTTAAACAGGGAAAGAGGTAAGGCTGCCCTCTGAGCTCTGAGAGGTATAATTACAGATTTTCCAGATCATTCACCAGTGACACGGTGATCTCTAAACACCAAAGGGAAGACTCTCTTCCAAAGTAGAGAAGACGCTGCAGTGCCAGGGCTTCTGTGGTGGCAAAATTGCAGCCAGGGGTCATGAGATCCCAGAGTGGACCCCAGCCATGTGGATGGGAAACGGGAAAGGCATGCATTCAGGCCTCTCTAGACAGAGCAGAGGCAGACTGCAGCCCACCTCTAGGCTCCTGCAACAGTGGACAGGTTGCCAGGGCACTAAAGCCTGCACAGAGGCCCATGGTGAAGCTGAGGGGCCCTGGCCTGGGAAATAGAAGGCCTGTTTCTGAATTCAACTCTGTCACTAAGTCACTGTGTGCCTTGAGCAAACCATTTTACCTGCTGGCAGCTCATGTTTGCAAGACAGGTGATGCACCCCTCAAACTTGAGAGGATTGCATAGCGCCCTACATAGTGCCCACCTCCAGCTCTGTTGGGAATGACCTGCATTTCCCACATCCTCAGTCCTCTCCTTGCCCGGCCGCGCTCAGTGTGAGCTGGTAGAGGACACTCCTGCCTTCTTGGCCAGGACAGAGATGAATGTCCCCCCCCCCACCCCCACCGGCTCTGTCTCTGCATCTCTAGCTGTGACACATGACCTGATATAAATGAGAGGCAGGGGAGCAGAGGAGGAGCCCAGGAAGTAGCCCCTGCTGATGGGCCTTGAGCCAGAGGGACAGGGAACAAGCAGGTCCCTGGAGCAGCAGGCAGGATGAAGAGAAAGCCAGGGATTCTCTGGATTTTTTGTTTCAGGTAAGGATATTTGTTTTCTTGCTGAGAAGAAGCTGTGCTTGGGACCAGATCACAGTAGGGGGCTAAGAGGGCACAGGGACACTGATGCTGAGGTCCCCTAATACCCACCATTGTACTTCATTTTTCCTCTTGGATATAATGGAGGGATCTAATATATCTACCAAAAAAGGCTGAGACAAAGCTGGTCTACTGGCTCGAGGTCTGTGGTAGGCATCATGAGTATCCTTCTGGGGTGACTAGCCATCATTGTTTGCCAAGGACTGAGGTTCCCAAGACACCACCCTATCCTTCCCCACCCCCAGCAAGCACGCTCTGAATGACAGGACAGGCGGCCTTATTATTCTAAATCTGCCTCTCTCAAATCCCTTCACTTTCTACAAAACCCTCCAGACCCTATACTTCCCCCCATTCCTTCACTGGCAGCACCTCCTCCAGCCCAGGAAAGAAAGAAGTGGGGAAGGAAGGACTGTGTCCATCTGAGTCCATGTTCAGGGCAGGACTAGTCTTTCTAGAAACTGACCTGGGATAAGGAATGAAGGCAGAATCCAGAGGTGGGTGAGAAACCAGAAGGCTCAGAGGCATATAATTAATGAAACGCCACCCACATTTTTTAAAGTTGGGCCCGGTCCCCCAAGATCTCCCCCTTCCGCTCTACATGTTCCTAGTTCCTTGCTGTACTTGAGAAGCAATGACATCCTGCTGACAGCTTTGACAGAAGCACATCTATTATTATTGTCTAATTTAGACATAGCAGCAAAGCAATTGCCCTCTCCCTGGGCCCACAGGGGATGCACCTTCATCCCCAGGAGAGTCTCCCTTGTTCCCTCCCCAAGAGAGTTTAGGGCCAGGGTCAGGGCTCCACTGCTTGGGTCAAACCCTTATCTTTGATGGGGTGCCTGGGTGGCTCAGTCAGTTAAGCAGCCAACTTCAGCTCAGGTCATGATCTTGTGGTTCATGAGTTCAGGCCCCGCATCTGGCTCTGTGCTAAAAGCTCACAGCCTGGAGCCTGTTTCAGATTCTGTGTCTCCCTCTCTCTCTGCTCTTCCCTGCTCTTTCTCTGTCTCTCCGTCTTTCAAAAATAAATAAATGTTTAAAAAAAATTTTTTAACCTTATCTTTGAGGAGTCATGGTATTTCTGATTTTAAGAACATTTTAAACCTTTCTAAATGCTATCATCCATACAACATCTTGCCTTAAAAGAAGTTTTCTTTATTTTTCCAGCTTTATTGAGGTATAATTGATATGTAACATCATGCAAGTCAAATCATCACATTGTATACCTTAAATATATGTCATCACTTGATCTTCATACAACCCTGGGGTTTCTCCAGTCTGGGCGATTCACTCAAGGTCACACAGCAGAGCTGCGCTGAGGTCCAAATTCTGTCTGTTTGCTCTTCCCTGTGGCCTGTTTTGCTTCACTCGTGGACAGCGCTGTCAAACAAGGCCTGCCAGGCTCTGGGGTGGCCCAGGCAGATGAGGAAAGTGTCACAGCCACATCCTGATGAGCACCGAGCCACAGGCACCAATGACCTGAGACATGGCCCAGATGTCGTCACCTCCAGGGGCTCCACTTTAGCTGTCTCAGCCCGGCCTGAGGCCAGAGGAAACACCTTTCAGGACAGACTGTGCCTGCAGAGCTGTCCGTAAGAGCTCAGCAGGTCCCTAAATACCAGTGTTCTTCACAATAGATACTGAAATATAACAGAGGTGTCAGCTCTTTTAAAGCTGCATTTCCTATAGTTTTTCCAAGTTAAAGAAGCTTTCAGCAAGCTTACATCTTCTGCGTGATTTCCTGCCAAATGAGAAGAGTGGAAAGACCATACTTACACACCAATGTTGAGGATGGCTGGAAATAAGATGTTTCCCACATAGTTCTTCCTCCAAGACATTAGCATTAATAGGAGACCAAATATGGAAAGACAAATACAAAGGATCAGGTCTCTCCAATTTTTTCTTGGAAATTTCTCTGAATCATTGTGTTAGGACAATTCTTATTCCAAACGGAAAGTGCAATCCTTGATGACAAACTGGAGAGTATGTCCATGGGCCTCAGTGCACACATGCTAAACACAGAGAGAAGCTGGAAGCAGTCAGCTTCTCTGTGCCTCAGCTTTCCTCATCTGTGAAGCGGGAATCTTCATAATGACCCTATGTTGCAGAACTGTAGAGGTTCGTTGAGTGAAAACAAATCAACAGGAAGTACCCTATAAATCTTGGCTACTTTCATTCCTATGCACAGAAAGAGGTTCTCATCAGGACTTACATGAGCCATTTTGTCTAATCTTTTTTTAGAATACCTTGAAACATATGGTATTAATTCTGGTTTTGCAGATGAGGAAATAGTCTTGGGTCGTGGGGAGATAGGGGGTGAAGGGGTACTAGGGAGCAAAAGTTGGAGATCGCTTTTAAAAACACAAATCATACTTGAAGCTTTCCCAGGTTTCCCAGTGCACTTAGACTAAAGTCCCAACGCTTGGCGTGGCCCACAAGACCCTGCTCCAAGCCCACCGTGCACACCTGCCTTCCCTGACTCTTCAGGACCCCCTCATGTGTTCTGAATCTTGCCTTTTTCAGAGCCTTCATACATCTTGTTCCCTCTTTCCCAAACACCTGTCACCTTGCCACACCTGGTGGCATTTTCTCAGGGGCCACCTGCCCATAGAGCACCATGTGCAGTACTGGTCATGCAGGCACTCGGCCTGGAAAACACATGCAAGCAGGACCTGGCTGCCACTCCCACTCACAATCACTGCACAATTCAGAGTGACTCCCAAGTTCAAATATTCCTCAGAGAGGCTCTCTGTCTTGCAAATCATGATTGTTTATTTACATGTGTTTATTTGTCCATATTTGCATCTCTTTCTAGACTCAGCGAGAGCAGCAACTGTACCTGATCTGTTACTGTTCCTGGCACATACTAGATACTAAATAAATAAGAATTGAATAAATGAATGAATGAATGAATGAAACAACAACAGATGCCTATATAAATTAGGTCATCTATCTGAATTCTGAAAGCATTCTTGGTTAGGGTAAAAGAATATCTCTGATGAGACCTACACAGGGACCTTAACTGGAAGATCTAGAACCACTCATAGTGCTCAGTATCATATTCTAAATTTCCACAATAGTGGCTGCCACCACAATGAAGGCAAGGATGTGTTCTGCTTTCTCACAATTAATTATTTCCCCAGTGATGACCACATGGTAAGTCTTTTTTTATTTTATTTTTAATGTTTTTGTTTGTTTGTTTGTTTGTTGTTGTTGTTGTTTTGAAAGACAGAGACAGAGCACAAGCAGAGGAGGGGCAGAGAGAGAGGGAGACACAGAATCTGAAGCAGGCTCTAGGCTCTGAGCAGTCAGCACAGAGCCCGACATGGGACTCGAAGTCATGAACCATGAGATCATGACCCAAGCTGAAGTCGGCTGCTTAACCGACTGAGCCACCCAGGTGCCCTGGTAAGTCTTAATACAGTTTTGTTAAATGAGTAAATGCTTCTAGCAGATGTGATTTCAAAGGAGTTACATTTCTGTGTTTAAGCCAGAATTCTATTTCATTGATCAAATGTAAATAGGAAAATCATATTCTCTGGAAATTATAAAGAAGGTCCTTGGAAATTCTGGGTCTGAGCTTTCAAACTTCAGGATGTTGAATGGGTAGATGTTGCTGCCATCACCTCATTATAAATCACTAATGCAATGCACACAATAAAGACTAATAATCTCCATCCAAATCCAGTCTCTGCCATTTTCCATCATATGTCCTCTAAGCCTCAGTTTACTCATCTGTAAAATGTAGGGGAGTAAGAATGCCTACCACCTAAGGGAGCTGTGAGGTATTACCTGGCACACAGAAAGCAGCTATTATTATAATTGCTTAAACAGAAGGCATCATTTCAGAACCAAGCTGTTTAAAGCTCTGAGAATATACTGTCAGAAAATGTCCCTGACATCATTAGACACACAGAAAAAGTGAGGAAATTCCTTGAAATGTACTATCCTAATGAGAGTATTCCCTCCAAATTCCACTTCTGCCGCAATCAACTATCCAGTTTGAGGTGGATTCTGATTGAAATTATAAAAAAAAATTGGCAACAAGAATGTATATTGCAAAACAAAATGTGTTGCTTTTAAAGTGATTTTGGAGCCTCAGTAATTAGTCTAGCGAGTTCCAAAGATACACTCTGTAGTCATCATTCAGTATTTGTTTCATTTGGTAATCTGCCTTTCTAAAAAAATAAATAAATAAATAAACTGGGGGGAAAACATCTGTGTTGAAGCTGTTTGGGACCAAAGAACCCACCCCCCCAGCTTTGTTGGACTCCGTATTAAAAGGAACCCCCCCTTGGATCCCTCATTCTTTCTTCCTGCCAGGCTGCTCCTGGGTCACTTCTCAGCTCTGGTGGCTGCTGAAACAAGACAGATGCTGCTATACAAAATAACTCAAGAACATACCAGAGCCTGTTGCTTCCAGCACTTGAAAAATTTGACATTCAAATATGCAAATATTTTATGGCACGAAGAGGAAAAAAAAGAGAGAGAAGGAGCTGGAAAGTCACATTTAAAATGAAACATTCTAGAGATGTAAGCAAACTGGAATTTACACTTCTCGATTAAAATTAAACTGGTGCTATTATCAGAGAAGAGCGCAGAATTTGCCTTGATCCACCGCAAGGGTCTCGGGTTACTCTCTTGTTACTCCTGAAGCCACCAGACATGCCATCCAGTCTGCAGCATGGACCAGTGATGGTATGGCTGTGGCTGAAGCCCCAGGATGTGCGCCTCCTTCTCTGCCTGAGCATCCGTTGGCAAAAAGGACAGCTGAGATATCAGAACACAGGAAACATGTGAAGCAGCCCCATGAAGCAAAGCCCCCATAAGTCTTCACCCCACTTTCAATAGTGCAATATTTACATTTACTTAAGAAATGGGATGCCTTTAAATATGTGGATTAAAATTCTGTCAAACATTCATCAGAGTGCTCCTAGACTTTGAGTTGGTTTTCCAGGAGCAAAGTCAGCCTCAGTGTCTCACACGGTGAAGTGAAAAGAAAAACAAACCGGAAGTCCAAAATCAATTTGGGTCACACCATTAATAGCTGAGCTATTTTGATCAGTCGCTTAACCTCTTGGAGTTTCTATGTCCTCATGCATGTTACTGGAGTTAGTTTACATGATTTCGAAGTCACCTTCTAGATCTTAGATTCTATGAAAAACTGCCATCGAAAGATATGAGTCAGACAGACCTAAATTTGAATAATGTTTTCATTATTTACCTGATTGGTGGACTTGGGAAAATTACTTAATAGCACAAGGCCCTGGTTATCATCCATAAAACAGGGGTAATAATAGCTTCTGTCTCACGAGGTTCCTGAAAAGTTTAAATGCAATTATGGCAAGTAAAGCCTTTGCCGTGAGGTCAAGTCTGGTTTGACTTCCTCTTTTTAAGAAAATATTGGGGCAACTGGGTGGCTCAGTTGATTGAGTGCCCAACTTCAGTTCTGGTTGTGATCTAGAGGTTCATGGAGTTCAAGCCCCACATCAGGCTCACTGCTGTCAGCATGGAGCCCACTTCGGATCCTCTGTCCCCCTCTCTCTCTGTGCCTTCTCCATTCTCTCTCTCTCTAAAAAATAAAATAAAAAACATTTAAAAATTATTTATTTAAATTCAAGTTAGTTAACATGCAGTGTTGTATTGGTTTTGAGAGAAGAACCCAGTGATTCATCACTTACATATAATACCCAGTGTTCATCCCCACAAGTGTCCTCCTTAATGTCCATCACCCATTTGGCTCATCTCTTACTTCCTCTTTCTTATAATATCTCTGTGATGGAAGCTGCAGAGTACAGCTAGATGAGAGGAGCTTGTGGCTGGGATGCCTGCAGCATCAAACTCATGAACGCTAAGATAACTTTTGAAGGTCTGGATACATGGGACTAGTTGTTTAAATGAAAGACCACCCATGGCACTTATTCACTTATAATTGGCCATCCTCTGATGCCAACTGCACTTCTGATGTCCTACCACCATCATTTAGTGACATAGTTGTTGGGTGGTTTTTTTTAGTTTATTTATTTATTTTGAGACATAGAAAGCGGGAGCATGGGAGGAGCAGAGAGAATCCCAAGCAGGCTCCACTGTCACTGCACAATGCACAGCCCAATGCCGGGCTCAAACCCACAAACCATGAGTACTTGACCTGAGCCAAGATCAAGAGTCGGATACTTAACCAACTAACTAAGCCACCCAGGTTGTCCAACAGTGGTTATTTTTAATACCAATTTAGCAATAAAGTGTGAGCTTTACTGTCTGATTTCCCCTCCCTTATAAATCACAAAAAGATATACAAAAAATAGTTTTATTGTGCTTTAACTTTATCAGTAATACTATTCTTCCTTATATGACATAGAACCTTGACGGTCATTGATTTAATTAATTCTGCTGATTCCACTGGCATTTGCTCCATATTTTTTACTACTGAGACATACTGTTTACCAGGCACTATGCTAAGTATTCAAAATAAATGAGAGGAATATTTCTTCAGTTTGGTAAGATAAAGGAATTCTAATTTATCAACAGGCTTGGCTACATTAAGACATTATTGGCAAGGACACAATGAAAGAAACCTATTCTTAGAGAAACACATTGTATTAGTTATCTACTGCTGTTTAACAAATTACTCTGAAACTGGGTGGCTTAAAACAATAAAAATTTCATGCAGTTTATAGAATCCAGGAGGAATCCAAGAGCAGCTTTGTTGGGTGGTGCTGGCTCAGGGAGTCTCATGAGACTGTGGTCAGGTGTCAGCCTGGGCTGCTGTCACCTGAAGGCCTCCTGGGGCCAGGAGATCCACCTCCAGGGTGGCTCACTTGCTTGGCTGGAAGGTTAGTCTGGTTTTTGGCAGGTGCTCATCGCCTGGTGGACCTATCCATAGAGCTGCTTGGGTATCCTTATGACCTGGCAGCTGCTTCTGCCAGGAAAGAGCAGTCCAAAAGAGTAAGGTGCAAGCCATAGTGCCTTTTTTGGCCTCATCTTGGAAGTCATGCTGTCATTTCTGCAGTTTTCTTCTGGTCACAGGTCAAGCCAATTCAGTGTGGGAGGGAACTTTGAAGGGTGTGGATACCCACATTATTGGAGGCTGGCCACCACACAGATTAGACAGAAACAGATTTCTGAGTTGAAGCCATGGAGGGGACACTGGCAGCATTTCTAATCAAAGAGTACAAGAGGAGGAAACTAGGTCATCCACTGGGATAAAGGTCAGAGAAGAAGAAACTATTCAATACATCTCACCTCTTAGGAAGGAAGAGTGGGTCTGGCCACCATAGGCCAAGTACACACCACAATGGGTGAAGGCAGGAAGGAGATTGTAAAGGGGCCAGAGGCAGTGGGTCCAAGAAGGGCTGATGCTGCCCACCTGGAGGTCCCATGCACATAATAAAGAGGCCGAGGGGGGCCAGGGGCATGGACAGTATGATCACTTCCAAGGTAGCATCCTGCCGCAATATTCTAGGACACAAAGGGAAATCAAGAGGTCAGGGGATAGCCATGTGCCAATGCCCTGGACTCAGCCTGTGGTTTTCTTTTCACCAAAAGAAATGGTTCAGCTCTTAACATTTAGCACACACACAGCCTGGAATTCCAGGCTCCCTTCCCTCGTTCCACATTCCCAGCCACATTCCTTTTCCTCCCAGTTCAAATTGGTACAGCCACTGTGGAAAACTACTTGGCAGTATCTACTAAAATTGAACATATGCATCCCCTCTGACTTAGCAGTCTTACTGCTAGATATAGACCCAACAGAAATGCATGCGCACATCCTCCAAAAGGCATGTATTGGAATGTCACAGCAGCAGCATAATTTTTAATAAAGACTGAAAACAAGCCAAAAGTCCATCACCAATGAAATGAATAAATTCTGTTATATCCATATAGTGGAATATTATTCACTGATGAAAATTAACAAGCTATAGCTACGCAAAACAACATAGATGAATCCCAGAAACAATTTGTTAATAAAAGGAAACAAAGACCAAAAAAAACATGCTGTGTGATTCCACTTACATAAAATTGATAAGTGGGCAAAACCACCAGTCTTCGGTTGTTTTCGTAAGAGAAATGCTCATGATTCCTTCTAGGGCATGGGGAGAGGTGGTGGTTGGGAGGAGCTGCTAGGGTACTGGCAGTGTTCTCTTTTGTTGATTTTGGATGGTCAATATTTGGTTTGTGATTTTTAGTTTTTGATAAGTCATGGGGCTGTACAATTTTTCCATATGGTGTTCTGTTTGTGTGTATATTTAGCACAAAAACAGTAGACACAAAAAGTCACCCCTTCCAGCCCTACAAGACCCTCATAGGATGTGGGTTAAGAACACAGATGAGTACAGGCCCACATGCTTTTAAGCCATGGCTCCTCTCTTACCATCTATACGACTGTGGCAAGTTTTAAGCCCCAGTTTCCTTTCCTGTATGATGGAATGATAATGATTAATAAGTAGGGATAATTAAAAGGTTAAGTGTCCAAGAATATATGAAGAACCCAGTACAGGGCCAAAATACGGCAGGTGTTCAATCAATGGTGTGTGAGTGTGGCAGCTGTTATTGCTTCTTGCTATTGCTATTCACCCTGATCCATTCCACCAAAACTGTGAGAGAGTGGAAAGTACTCTGAATTTGGAATTAGGTTGAGAGAGCCATTTGTCTTCTTTAAGATTCAGTTACCATATCTTTAAAATGTGATGAGTAATACCTGCCTCGGATAGCTCTTGTAAAGATTAAGTGAACTAACATGCGAACATGTCTGGCACACAGTGAAACCTCAAAGTTCATTTCTCTAGCAGTTTTGGTTTTGTTTTTAACTTGGGACCATCCATTAGTGAGGAGCTGTCGGAAGGAGGACTGCATCAATAAGGACTGGCTGGGAACACTGAGTTTTTGCTCTGGTTTTCTATTGCTACATCACATCCAGATTACCCACAACTCAGCAGCTGAACACACTTTCCTTTTATAAATTTCTTTTATAAGCCCAGGGGTCAGAGAAGGGAAGGAAAGCAGGGGTTAGCTGGGTAATTTTTGCTTGAGGTCTCTTGTGTGGTTGTATTCAGATGTCAGCTGAAACTACAGTCATTTGATGGCTCAACTTGGCTGGTCATCCAAGAGGTTACTTACTGGCTGGTGGTCAATGCTTACTTTTGGCAGAGAGCTCAGTTGGAGCTACAGACTGACTGAGCACCTGCACATGATTCCCCCATTTGATTCATATTTTCTCAAAACATGGGGCCCCAAAACTCTTAAGGGGAATGGCCTGGTGGACAAGGCGGAAAGCCACATTGCTTTTAATGACCCAGCCTTGGAAGGCATCTAGTGTCAGATCTGTGTCTGACCCCAGAACCTGTAGGTCAAAGCAGTCACACACCTGACCTTATTCAAGGGATGAGGATAGAGAATTTGCAGCCATCTTTTAAAACTGTCACAGGTACCAGAAACCCTAAGGTTGCGTGTGAATCCTGGAAAACTTCCCTCTAACATTATAGGCAACCTTGCATAAAGGTTAAGAGTGCTGCCTGGGCTCAAATTCTGATTCTACAACATATTACTGCATATCCTTTAAAAGTTACTTAATGTCCCTGCTTCTCAGATCCTTTATTTGTAAATTGGAGATTATACCATCTTCATTAGTTTCTTTTTTTTTTAATAGTTTATTGTCAAATTAGTTTCCATATAACACCCAGTGCTTCTCCCCTCAAGTGCCCCCCACCATGACCATCACCCCCTTCCCCCCCCTCCCCCTTCAGTCCATGGTTCGTCTCCAGTATTCAGTAGTCTCCCTTGATCTGTGTCCCTCACTCATCCCCGCTCTCTTTTCCCCTTCCTCTCCCCATGG
>PJEM01019558.1:0-15629 GCA_004023845.1 Helogale parvula
CCTCCCTCAGCCCCCGTCCCCCCAGCTCCCGAGGCCTTGGCAGCGCCCTAGCAGGGGGCAGCTGGCGCGGTCCTGGTGGCCTGCATGCAGGCTCTCCGCAGGCTCCCCCGCACCCCGTCGCGTGCTCTGCGTCCTCACCAGCCAGCGCCCCCATGTGTGGGGACGGCACTGGCGTTGGACAGTCCCTTAGAGAAGCCCTTGTCACTTTCGGTGGATCAGGGAGGGAGTGGGGGGTCGTGGAGTGACCCCAGCACCCCTGAAGCCCCACCACACGGTCGTGACGGGGACTCGGGTGTGAATTCAGACCTGCCTACCTGACTCCTGGGAGGAAACCCCCTCACAGGGGAGGCCAGTTCCTCAGACCTGAGTCCACGAGGCTCGGGCGCCACGGACGTGAGGGGAGGCCCAGGCTAAGAGCAGAGCCAGCCCCACACGCCCCGTGTCCCCTCTCTAAGTACAGAGGGACTGTGGCTTTCCCTAACGGCCAAGATGGGGGATACAGCCCAAGGCCCTGCGGCTGCTGGGATGGAACGGGGACGGGCAGACCGAATCGCGGGGCTGGACACACGCGGTCTTCTCTGGGCCACCGAGCTGGGAAGGCAATTCCAAGGCCAGGGTCTGCTGTGGCCGGCTCCCCAGACCTCAGAGCGGGCCCGCTGTGCCGGCGGACACCGGCCCGCGCCTGGAGCCTCCGGGCTGGGGACAGACATAGTCTCCCGCCCAAACAGCAGGTTCATCCTGGCCCCCGGCATCCCCGGCTCGGCCCCGCGTGTGGATCGATTGTTAACAGATGTGCACACCTGTTACCGGCCTGAACTCACCACTTGTCAGCTGGTGCCTTGGCTGCGTTTGACTTTAAAATGTCTGATTTCTGGAAAATCTGTTTTCTTCTAAAACATGGCGGGTCAGTGAGTGCGGCCACCCTCCTCCCTCCGCGCTCCCGTCTTCGCAGGGCTCTGGGACCGGGTTCCCTCACAGTAAAGCCTCTGCACCGCTGCCGGGCCTCGGCTGGGCCTCGACAACCAGAAATCTGTCCTCCAGGGCCAGTTTCCAAAACCCAGAGTCTCGAGTGAGCAGTTATTTTAATTCAGAAAAGTCAGTGGGAGGCGGGCAGCAGTGGCCCGGCGATGGTGACGAGTGTCGTCGAGCTGTGTGGCCTGGGCGGGTCACGCCCCCGCACCGCACTTCTCATTTGCAGAAAGAGGACAAGAGCGCCCTTCCCGCTCACCCTCTGGTAGTTCGGAGGCTGGCGTGGGATCCAGTGAGAAGACCCCGGGGAAGTTCTCGAAGGGTGTGCCGGTCCACACGGGCGTCACGAGGCCCGTCACTGTGAGCAGGCACACGGGCCCTGGCTCGGCAGTGTGCGTGACGGCGGCCGGCCACCCCCACAGGAAGGAAACTGTGGCTGCACACCTCCCGCTGAGACAGCGGCTGGGTCCCTCGGCTGTTTGCAACCAGAGACGGAGTGAGTGAGACAGTAACAGTGACCTGATGGTGGACACCCACCCTTGGTTCATGACGTCTTAGCACCGAAGGTGTTTGCCTACATGAGCCTCAGGAATGGCCATGTCATGGGGACACTGGCGGTACCGGCCTGGAACAGCGTCGGGACGGGAGAGAGAGAGGAACATCTGAATGATCACCTATCGAGTCTCGACATTTCACTGTTAGTGAGTCATTCCTTTGCTTTTGTTCCATGTTCCTTTTTAAAAATATTTATTTATTTATTTATTTTAATGTTTATTTATTTTTGAGACACACAGAGAGAGAGAGAGACCAAGCTCGAGCAGGAAAGGGGCAGAGAGAGAGAGAGGCAGACACAGAATCTGAAGCAGGCTCCAGGCTCTGAGCTGTCAGCACAGTGCCCAACCCACAGCCTGAACTCATGAACCAGGAGATCATGACCTGAGCTGAAGTCGGATGCTTAACTGACCGAGCCACCCCGGAGTCCCTTGTGTTCTTTTTTAAAGTTAAAATATTGTGGGGGAAAAGTATCACGGCAAGTTGTTCGCCCTGGACTGAATTCAGACATATAAGCACTCGGCACGAGGCTGGGGTCTGGAAACGGTGGGAAGCTGGGGGTGGTGTGGGAGGGGAAGCAGGTCTGAGGGAGGAGACAAGCAGACGGAGGAACGGCAGAGGGGGACAGTGCGGGGAGGCCGGAGCGGGGGGGCTGGGAGCACTCTGCAGAGGGGCCGAAGGGCCCCGCTGTGTCCATTTAAGTGTCATCGGAGAGCCAGCCCCACCAGAGACCCCTTTCCAGAGGGCGTGTGACCCTCCTTGGCGTTCCTGTTTGCCTCTGCTCGACGTCTCTAGATAGACTTCCTTCCTTCCGAGTCACCCCCGAAAGACCCGTCTCCCCACACGGGAGCGGATGCCGAGTCCAGTTCTGCACGGCTGCCCCTGGGAGCTTGTGCTCATTTATAAAGTCTGGGCTCGGGCCTGTACTGACCACACCCGGGTGACCAAGCACAGCTCTGCCAGGCGCAACAAAACCCGGATGGGAGGCGGGGCCCTCAGGGCAGGATGACAATGGGCTTGGGGTGAAGGCCGGTGGCAGGGACCCCAAACGAGCTGGAGACTCCTCACCCCAGGCTGAGTGGACACCGGGGTCAGGTGCTGGGGAGGACCTCCCTGCACGGAGCTCGGGAGCCGCGTGGAGTGGTGCCCAGCTCCCCCCAGGGATCACCCTGCAGGGCGCGGCCGGGGCACCAGAGATTTGTGCCAAACCCAAACACACCCATCCCCGAGCAACAGTAACTATTATAACAACTTCTGTTCATTTTCAGGTGCGTCGATGGCTTCTATTCTATCCATCAAGGACGTGGTGAGCAAAGTGATCACACAAATCTCCAAATGATAAATCCACTGGGCTCCAAATACGTATTTGCACATCAGTTGTTGGTAATTAAGGAAACCTTTTCCTATGGGAACTGGTAGCTCTGGGTAGGTTCTCAGGCTACTCACTTGAAGTGAACCAATAAATCAGAAGAAAGCACTTTATATTCATAGTGTATCTTTAAATACCTTCAGGTCGCTGTAGACAGGAGTGCAGACATAATTTATGCTCGTCTATGGTTTGAGCGGCACTTGTGTGTAGCCCGAAAGCCTGGTTCTTTTTTAAACGTTGTTGTGGGTGTGAAGGTGCTCCGTCCGCACCTGCTGCTGGAGACCACGCTCCCTGAGTGCTCCCCACCTCAAACAGCCAGGGCCTCCATTCATGTTTTTATCTGCAACATTTTTGTGTTAACTGGTGTTAGCTTCCTCTTTCATAGGGAAAGACTTGGACTTTTCCAGGGTGCCTGGGGGGCTCAGTTGGTGAAGCGTCGACTCTTGATTTCAGCTCAGGTCATGATCTCAGGGTTCGTGAGATTGAGCCCCACAATGGGCTCTGCAAGGACAGTGTGCAGCCTGCTTGGGATTCTCTCTCTCTCTCTCTCTCTCTTCCTCTTTCTGCTCCTCCCCTGCTCATGCTCTCTCTCTGTCTCTCTCAAAATAAATAAACTTAAAATAATGAATTGGAGTTTTCCATGCTGTTTATTTGCCTGATTTAATCTCGGATCAGACAATTAGTGGGCAGTTGAATGTTCATGGGAAGCACTTAACAATTCTAATACTTGACATCCTTTTCTGAGTCTCTAGATCAGGACAGCTCTCTCCGAGCTTTTCATGGTTTTGTGTTCAAGTCCAAGTTCTGATAGCAAATGAGATTAACCAACCACTATCTTAAAAGTCCATCCAGGGCCGCTTGGGTGGCTCAGTCAGTTAAGCTTCCGGCTTTGGCTCAGGTTGTGATCTCATGGTTCGTGGGTTCGAGCCCCACGTTGGGCTCTATGTTGACACTCAGAGCCTGGAACCTGCTTCAGATTCTGTGTCTCCCTCCCTCCCCTGCTTGTGCTGCCTCTCTCTGTCTCTCAAAATTAAAATAAAAACAAAACATTAAAAAAAAAGTCCATCCAAGGAGCATTAACAGCACAGGACATTTGGCCAAGGAAACCGTCCTGTAACCTCACTCAGGGTGTGTGAGTGAGCCACCACCAGGAGGGCGTCCGAGGCGGACCTGCAGGGGCAGAACGTTGCCAGCCAGGCGCTGTCTCTCCGGTCACTCCCTCTGTAACTTCACAGCGACAGTGGCCGTCCCTGAGCTCATGTAATTGCCGTTAGATGATGCTTGACATCAGACCGTGAGAACCAGGAGTTTCTAGGTAGGGACGCTGAAAGAGAGCCTGGCAGCGGGAGCTCAAACTTAGGAACCCTGAGCTCATGACCTGAGCTGGACTCAAGGGTCAGACGCTTAACCGACTGAGCCCCCAGGCGCCCTGCATGATTAGTTTTTAAAGAAACTGCCAACCGTTTTCGGGGTTGGCTGGTCTCCGCCCTGCTGGGTCAGCGGAAGAGCGATCTGGTTCTCCACATCCTCACTGCGGTCACCATGTTTTATTTTGCCCGCTCAGCGCGCACGTGCTGGCGTCTTCCTGGGGCTCTGATTTGCCCAATGGCTGATGATGCTGAGCAACTTCTCGGAGGCCTGTCTCCCGATCACGTCTCTGGCCCGTTTTCTAATTGGGTTGTTTGCTTTTGTTCAGTTTAGCTTGGCTGTTTGTTCTTGCCGTTTTTCTATTCTTGGATCTTTACTTTTTAAAATAGTCGACTTTTTCTCACTTTTAACACTGCGGTGTCATGTCAGTGTCGGGGGTACGACGTAACGACTCGACATCTGCAGACAGTTTGGGATGATCGCCACAGAGAATCCGCACACCCCCTCATCGTGCGCAGCTACAGGGATCTCGTGCAATGAGAACATTCGAGATCCACTCTCCCGGTGACTTTCAGTAACATAATGGAGTCTTCCTGACCGTGATCCCCATGCGCTCCCTTCATCCCTGGGAGAACCTTCTAGATACCAGACCTCTGTCAGATCGGTGGTTTCCATTTATGTCAGGTCCAGTTTATCATTTTGTTTCTGTTTTTATGATGCTTTGGATGTCAAGTCTGAGGACACTTTGTCCTGGCTCAGATCCTGAAGCTCTTCTCCGCTTTTCCCTGAAGTTTTACAGTTTCATAGTTTACATTGGAACCCATGATCCATTTTTGCGTAAAGTGTGAGAATTAGGCTGAAGCTTATTTCTTTGCAGACGAGCGATCCGATTGCTCCGGCACCATTTTTAGGAAAAGCCGTCCCTCCTCCATTCAATCGTGTTTGCACCTTTGTCAAAAACGAATTAGGCACATTTGTGTGGGTCTATTTCTGGGCGCTCTGTTCTGCTCCATGATCCGCATGTCTCTCTCTGTGCCAGGGCCACACAGTCTTGGTTACCGTCGCCATGCAGTAAGTTCCGAAATCGGGAGACCCATCTTTCCACTTTAGTCTCCCTTTACAAAAAAATTTTTAACGATTCCGGTTCATTTGCATTTTTCATATAAAGTTTAGAATAATCTTGCTTGTATCTACAAAAAAAATCTTGCCGGGCTTTTGATAGGAATTGTGTAAAAATTTTGTATCAGTTTGGGGGAATTTTGAGATCTTTACCGTTTTGAGTCCTCCAGTCCAAGAACATGATACGCCTTTCAGCATCCAAGTCCTCTGCATGTTTTGTTGGATTTACTCATAAATATTTCATTTTTTGAGCAACTGTAAGTGGGGCTACATCTTTGCTATTGATGTCCGCAGACTTACCGCTAGTGTGTGGAGATACAGTGTATCTCGCTGGCCTCACTTAGCAGCTGTAGGAGTTGTTTGCAGATTCCTCAGGTTTGCTGTGTATGTAATCATGTCATCTCTGCGTAGGGACAGTGTCGTGTCTTCTCTTCCAATCTAGACACTGTCCATTTCCTTCTCTTGCCTCATGAAAGTGGCTGGGACTCCCAGCTCTGCGTTGAATATAAGTGGTGTTGTTCCAGATCTTCGGGAGAAAGCATTTGGTCTCTCGTCATGAAGTATAAGATGAGCTGCAGGATTCTTGTCGATGCTCTTTACCAAGTTGAGGAAGTTCCCCTCTCTTTTTATTCTTCTGAGAGGGATCGTTTTATCACAGGGATAGCTTTTATTTAGCCAAGTGATGAAAAACTCTTGTCCTTATTTGTTACTTGCTGTATTTTGATAAGAAATCTGTTGGAAAAGATGGTAAGGAAAGAAAAAGATACTGAGGTCAGCATATCTTTCCGGAAAACACCAAGGAAATTATCATGGTCATCTGAGTCCGTGCCCCACGGCCAACACACATCCGCCTGCCACACCCTCTCCTCTTTGTCGATGGGCAAAGCGTAGCACCTAGGTAACTTGCTTAATTGTAAACTTATTATCTAGTGACGAGCACACATGAGACCTCGTCAGGTGTGGGCCAGTGTTTCCATTTTCCACAGGAAGTGCTTCATCCTTGGCACGAGTTTAATACGAGTCCATCAGGTTTGGCCACTTGTGAAGTCCTCCCCCGGGGCTACGCTGCCTGGCCAGACCTCTGTGGGACTCTGTCCCTGAAAACTCTTCCACCTCACCAAATGCCCATACATCAACCTCCCAACTCCTCTCGAATTTTTGAGTGTGTGGAAAGAGAGAGAAAGGTTTCGTCCTGGGGTCCCAACAGATAGCACGGAGGCAGACCTGTCCCCACAGCAGGGAGCAGAGGGAGGCAGGGCGGTGCCAAGGCGCCCGAGAAGGAGACGCTGCGTGACCCCAGCCCACCCCGGCACCGCTGGCCCGACTCCAGGGTGAAGCTCTAACAGGTGCGTTTGTCGGTCGGGGTTCCAGAACCAAAGGAGCGGTATTTCTTGACGTTTTCTGTCACGTTTCCGAAAGAGGTGCAGTATGGGAAATTAATTCAAATGTAGACCAGACGAAGAATTCAAACTGTAGACCAAACTGCAAAGTCTCGGAGCGTGCGGTGCTGGGACCCACAAAGAGCGCATTCAGCTCGCACAGTCTCTGCTCATCTGACCCTTCCTCTCGTATCACCGTTGCTCTGACGGCCACTTATCATTTGCGTTGGTGGCGTCGGGGTTTTCTTGTGAGCAGAGAAAAAGGAACTTAATCTGCCGCCAAAGCCGGATTCCTTTTTTTTTCCTGCACATAAATCCTGTCAATTAGGTTAATAATAGGAGCAAACTTCATCATGAGATGAAATCTCCCCCCAGTACGTAGGACTGTGCAGCGGTCTCTTTGCCTAATTGTATTAATAAAAATTTTAGCAACATAGTTTTGGGGATCAATGCAGCAGGCCCTGCCAATCAAAGACTTTTCTACTCACTGAAAAGGTGCTAGACTTTTTAGTCTCTTTGTGACGGACTAAGGGAAGGCTGAGTTGCTCCCCAGAAGATTAAATCTTTAATTTCACATTATTTCCAGCCATGTCTATAGAACAAAGTGGGCTTTACCTGTTGAATATGGGGCTTACACAACTTGAAGCACTCTTGAGGCATTAAGAGGCGGCCTCGAACGGTCTCGGAGGTTTAAGCTGAGGGCATTCTAAAGGGATTACCGCTGCATTTTCCATAAAACGAGAAATAAAAACAGACTTAATGCATGATCATAAATGCATTCCTGCTGCGAGGGGGGGGCCCGTTCACACTGGCGGGCGGAGGCGTCCGCACTTGTGAGGATTTGTGGGCGTCCAGCTCACAATGAAGTCAGGGCTGAGGACTTTGGAAAGATTGGCTATTAGGGGGGGAAAAAGATACTCTTCCACTTTCTCTGGCCCAAAGGTGAGAAATGCACACATCATTTTGACATCACTAAGATAGCTTTTGTACCTGCCTCGACCAGAACCGGGTAATTCTCTCTTTGAATAAAGTCAGAACAAAACTTCCTGGGAAGGTTTTCATGAGTGATTAACTATGTGGGATGAAAACAAAGGGATGTCTTCCAAAGACTAAAAGAAAATGGGGACCCCAATTAGAATCCCACCAACCTCACTAATCAGCTTAGAGACTCAACTAAAACAAAAGCACTATTAGGAATGCGCCCCCGTCCTAGAGTTCGCACCGGTTACCCAGCAGTCACGTTCCACGTAAACACTGGGTCTATTTAAGTCGTAGGCACATCTTGCTTTGTAAGCGGACGACAGAAACACAGCTAAAGAAAATTAGAATAAGTTGCAGACAAAATATTATGGGCTTGGAAGAATGTGATGTAAAAAGCCTAACTTGTTTTCCTCAGTATCTTAAAAATAATGGTTTCTAGATTTGGAGGGAAGCGGAGAATATGGACTCCAGACATGCCCTCCCCGTGGCCACTGGCCTCGTTTCGCAAAGGAGTTACTTTAGCTCGTCCACCCTGATCACAGTTTTTTAATAGAAAATTAAAATTTTATGAAATGTTCTTCTTACCCTAACCGGAAAGGACTTCCCACAGCTTTCTGGGTGGAGCGGGTCACAACCAGATTCCTCCAGCCCGTAGCCTCGATGGCGTCCCCCTCCTGCCATCTCATGCCCCGGCCATCGAGCGCCAAGCGGGGGCGCACACAGGCTTCCTGCCCAGGCTTCCCGCTGTGGGCAGAGTGGGCTGGGCTCTGGTGCTAGTGAGATGAGGACCCCGAGAGGTGCTCCCTCCCCCCATCTTCTCGGTCCCCCTTTCATCCCCGACTGGGCTCAGCAGGTGCCCGAGGCCGCCATGCGGTCATGTGGGAGGTGTTCCCTCTTGGGAAAGACCTCACTTTCTACTGTGATTTCAACCAACGTCCACCTCAGGTCCACACGGCCAGCCGTAGGCCCCCCGGTCTGCCTAGAGCGCCCCGTCTGGGCACTCCGAGGCCGGTCCTGTCACACGCAGACCCCCAGGGGCAGGACGCCGACGTGCAGAGCGGGCTGCGCCAGGTGCGGGGAGGGGAAAACAATACGGGGGCAGATGGGGCTTGCGGGAGCCCTGGGCGCGGACGGTTCCGGTTCCCACCCAGGGGAGCGGGAGCCCCACCCCCCCCACTGCCCAGAGACGCGCCTTTGTCCTTGCTGCCACCCCGTGGGAAGCCGGTCCCCGGGAGAACAAGCTCTCTGGCACAGCAGGCAGGTGCTCCTGTCCCCACCCCTGTGTCCACACATCCCCTGTGTCGTATGCTCTCAGGGTCGGGAAGGGTGCAGGCCGCAGCCCCACCCTGGCTCTCGTCCACCGGGTCTCCGTCCACTGGCCCCCCACCTGCAGCTCAAGGCTCCAGGGACGCGGACTCCCTTCCTCGTGAGACCCTGCTCAACCGCTGCTGGACTCTGCACCCCCATCTCGTGACCCTCTGCCTGCAGTGGCTGCTGGGTCCCCTTACTCCGGCAGCTCAGGACTCTCCTGACCATCCTCTGAAGGCACCTGCTACCTGCTTTTCTTCAGGACAAACACAGTCCATTTGCCCTTTGGTTCCAGTCACACATGACATGGCCCATGGCCTTGTCACAGTCCTGCCCCCTGGGGACATTCCGATTTGTCAAGAGCCTCCAAAAATGTAACACTGCAGACTGAATGCCACCCGGCGGGCGCTGGCTGACCTGCAGAGGGGGAAGCAAGGCTGACCTCCCACACGCAGGCCGCCCAGCCAGGTTCCACTGTGCATGGGGCTGTTGGTCTTTTTTTTTTTTTTTAAGTTTATTTATTTATTTTGAGAGAGAGAGAGAGAGCAGGGGAGGGGCAGAGAGGGGGGGGAGAATCCCATGTGGGCTCTGCGTGCCCAGCGTAGAGCCTGATGCAGGGCTCAGACTCACGAACTGGGAGATCCTGACCTGAGCCGAAATGAATCACACACTTAAGCTGCTGAGCCCCAGGCGCCCCCAGTGCAGCCGACCGTCTTGATCTTTGCAGAGGGGGTGCTCCCTTTTCACCTAGCGCCCTCAAAGCCTGCCCTCCAACTTACAAAGTGTCCACTTCGATCGCGGAGACTCGAGAACAAATATTTAGTTTTTTACATCCCATTATGTCAAGCCTGTGATATTTTGCCTCACACTTCTTCTTTCTTTTTTTTTTTTTTGTAATGTTTATTCATTTTTTGAGACACAGAGACAGAGCATGAGCAGGGGAGGGGCAGAGAGACATGGAGACAGAATCGGAAGCAGGCTCCAGGCCCCGAGCTGTCAGCACAGAGCCTGACACGGGGCTCGAACCCACGAACCGCGAGATCATGACCTGAGCCGAAGGAGGACGCTCAACCGACTGAGCCCCCAGGCGCCCCTCACCTCACACTTTTTCTAGTGGGTTTCCATGATGGTATTTAGGAGTTAATCCAGAAGCAAAGGTCTGTGGACCAGAGAGTTATGGTGTCATGTAAAACGGACTTCACTGTACATCCTTAATAATCATTCTATTTTGGGCTGCCACCATTCGAGGTTAAATGCTGCTTCAAATTTCTTTTATTTCTTGGGAAATGTCACTGCTCTGGTGCACACAGGTCATCGATTTTGCACCTGGGCCCCGGGCTCCCCGCTCGTGGTGCCTATAAGGTCACAAGTGTTTGCTAGAACAGTCTCGTATGTCCGGGCATTTCTTGCGTCAGTAAGAGGTGCCCCTTCTTTCATGGTGCCACATTCGGCTGGCCCTCCCAGCAGCATGTTTCGGGGGCGAGCCCCCTCCGCCTCTGGCCTCGGAGGACAGCACTCTGCCTCCCCCCAAGCAGCTGCACACGCCGGGCTCCTCTCGGTGTCATTGACTGTCCCGGGGAGGGGTAGAGGCGACCAGGACGCGCAGATGCGGCTCTGGGAGGGCAGGGACCAGGAGGTGCGAGGGGTGCTGGGTTGGGACCTGGAGGCGAGGGGTCGTTGGGGTGGGCACCGGGAGCGTCCCTCCTGCCGAACCCGAGCCTGTGCCTCCGGGAGCGGGTCTCCAGGGAGACAGGAAATGAGGAGAGCATCAGGGACCCCGACACCTCCTGGTGGGGGTCACCAACTCGCCCCCCTCCGCGAATATGGGCTTTTCCCTTAGTTTGAAAGAAGTTGAGAAATGTGTCTGTTTGAAAACACTTGAAACTCCAGGAGAAAACACAAATCATCATTCCTGTTATGTTTCAACTTTAGCCTATTAACTTTTCCAGCATCTGTGCAAGTCACTGAAAAGTGGCTACAAAAGAGACTGAACGCGGTGCCGGGGGGCTCTGTGGGTCAAGCGTCCGACGTCGGGCTCAGGTCAAGATCTCAGGTTCGTGGGTTCGAGCCCCGCGTTGGGCTCTGCACTGACAGCATGGACCCTGCTTGGGGTTCTCTCTCCCCCTGTCTGTCTCTCTGTCCCTCCCCCACTCACTCTCTCTCTCTCTCTCTCTCTCTCAAAAACAAATAAATAAACTTTAAAAATTAAAAAAAAACGAAAAGTGTTATCTTTAAAAAAAAATAAATAAATAGACTTTACTTAGCAAAACTACAGCCAAGCTGAGAATCCCCATGGCCTGGCCCAGGCACGCAGTCCCCGTCCGGGCCGGGGGCAGGCAGAGGACAGGCTGGACAAGGCGGGAGTAAAGGCCTCGGTTAGACCAGAGAGGTAGAAATGCTTCCTGGTTGGACACTGACACGAAAGCCCAAGTGACGTGAGGGCCATCGCCCCAGCGGGCAGAGTGCACCCGCTGGGCTCCTGGCTGGGGCCTGGGGTCCGGGCCACGACTCAGATCTCAGAGGCGGCTCTATCTGAGCACAGGGATGCATCATCTCGTTTAACCCATGAACGCAGCAGACTCGGAGCCGGGGTGCTGGGCGCCCCCTCCTCACCCAGGAACCTGCACAATGTGGCCGCTGGCAGCTCAGAACAAACACGCAGATGCCAGCCAGGCCCGGGCCCCTGGCTGCCCCTCGTTCTCTCCCGCAGAGCACCTCGTTTGTGCGCCAAGCCTGTGTCCATGCCACTGTTGACCCTCCGCTTCCTTTCAGACTCCCACCGTCGGAGCCCCGGGGCGCGCAGCAGCCAACCTCCCCCAGCGCCACTGGGGCGACCGTCCCGAGCCCAGCACCCGCCCCCCCAGGAGCCGAGCCCTCCTCCCCGGCTTGAGGGACAGTCCTGTGGCTCCCATCATCCACCGCGGCCGCTCTCGGCGGCGGCTCCACAAAGCACCCACGGGGACTTGGGGGAAATGCTCGCACAGGCTCCCCCTGCCTGTGGACTTAATTTGTTAAATTTGAATTTCACAGTAACAACGAATTATTTTTGAGTATAAAACAGTTTTAAATTATTTTTTAGTATAAAACAATTTTAAATTTTTTTTTTTTTTGGATGATCCTAATTTGCAAGCAAGACTCCAAGCTGCAGAACTAGAGACACTGAATGTCCGCACATGTCCCCAGCCGGGCACAGGGGCTGCCGGGCGGCACAGCCCAAACTTATCGCCTACAAACTAAGCCAAGACGGTTCCACGTACGTGATGCGGAACAGCCAGTGGTGTTGACTGAGCACCTACTATGGGCCGTGCGGGGCGCTGAGCGGCTCACAAGGCCTCGCTCACACTCTGTGAAGCCGTTACATGCAGCCGCTAGCTGAGGACTTTGGAGCCCGGTGTGTCCAGGGGGCCTGCCCGATGGTGCCACCAGGGGAGCAGAGTCCAGCACCACTGCCGCCTGTAAGGACCGGGCCACCGCGCTGCTCCCGGCCTCACCCCTGCACCACACTTCCGTTCTCTCAGAGAGCAGGGCTGCGGCTCGGAGGTGCCTGCAAGGAGGCATCGGAATCACCCGGCCGCTTGGAAGGCGTTTGCAGAGGAACCTCTCAGGCCCGTCCTGCTCACCAGACAGAGACCCCGGGGCTGGGAGCAGGGGCGGGGGGGCGGGGCAGAGAGTGTCAGAGTTGCAGGATGTAGAGGGTCTGCAGGTCTGTCTCACGTGCGAACCATGTGCACTGAACTGTACATGTCAAAGGGTTAAGATGATAAGTGTGGCTTTTCCACACTTTAAATTAAAAAAGTCACAGTTGCTGGCACGAGCCCCCGTGGCCTCGGAGGCGTGTGTTGGTGTCAGATGCACGGCGCAGACCAAGCGTGGAGAGTCTGGTGCCCTAGGACCCTGCACGAGAGGGGCGCCCGGGGGCTCAGTCGGTTGAGCCTCTGACTTCGGCTCCGGTCATGGTCTCACGGTCCGTGGGTTTGAGCCCCGCGTCAGGCTCTGTGCTGACAGCCCAGAGCCAGGAACCTGCTTTGGATTCTGTGTCTCTCTGCCTCTCTCCCACTCGCACTCTCTCTTTCGAGAATAAGTAAACATTAAAAAAAAAAAAAAAAGACCCTGCACAAGAAATTGAAACAGGACTGACCTGTTGACAGGATTTGGAAGAACCAAAATGTCGCTGCATCTCCGGGAAATTTCACTTTATTATTCAGATAAACTTCACAGGAAACGCTATTGTTAACTGTGCGCCCACCCACTGCACACGGAGATGAGGAGAAGCCCAGGAGCTGCCGTCCTCAGCACCCTGCTCGACACCGCCCTCCCCTCCCCTCCCCTCCCCTCATGTGTTCCCACTGCCCTTCCCCTCCCCTGCCTAGCCCGCCCTGGCGACAGCACATTCCAGGTCCTGACCGTTTCCTGCGCCTAAAGGCTCCTGCGCCTGCTGGGCGAGGCCGAGGAGCCACAGGCCGTCCCTGGTCTGAGCCTGTCTCCGCAGGACCGCTGACCTGGTGTCCCATCACCACAGAAGACAACTCAGTCTTCCAAACTGTGCAGCTCCCTCTCTCTCTCCCTCGCTCTGGCTCTTTAAAGTGGTGATTGTAGACTGATCAATGGATACAGTTCAAGTTCTAAAACACGCCGTGTTTGTTCTCCCCCGGAGAAGGCGGAGCCACCCCGCACCGTCCTTTGCACCTTACGAATCAGGAGGGGAACCTTCCCGATCGTGGAGAGGAGAGAATTGATGAGCTCCTATTGATGAGCCGCTCAAAGTAACGGTCTTCCCGCCCACAGCGTCCCTGCCGGCTGGACAGACAAGTCTGACCAATATTTATTTTATTGTGCAGCAAATGATCTCGGGTGATTACATTTTTTAATAGATTAAAGACATTTTTGTCATTTTTAATGTCTTCCTACTAGTACTTTATAAAAAGTATGTGAGACGATGTTGACATACGTATTACAGCAGTAACCGCTTCAGCCGTGCTTGATGGATGACTTATTACGAAGAAAGGGCCCTCAGGGTCAGTCCTCCCTCGTGCTGGTGGTGTTCCTTCTGAGCGTGTTTGCCGCCCATGACGCGCAGGGGAGGACAACAAGGCGGAGCATAAATAGCGATAACAGATAGTTTGCCGGTTTATTACGAAGCCTTAAGAACCACTGTGAGAACAAGAAAAGGATCGTTTGCCAACGAGGGGGCAGCAGAACAAGGTTTTCAGAAGCATTCCTTAACGCAGAACCACAGAAAAAAACAACCCGCTACTTACTTTCACAAAGATTTGGAAAATTTATTTGTGCATTTCCGTAAGAGGCAGATCAGACCTGCGATGAGAAATGTTACTATCATAGTGAGAAGATGTCTCACGTTTGGGGAGAAAATGACACCTGCAGTGGAGTTCGATGTGCCTTCAAATGCCTCGGCAGACAAGCGTCTGCGCTTTCTAAGTTCTGAGAGAAACGTTCTGGGGAGTCAAGGCTGCACCGCAGACCGCGCTGTCTCCTGAGCCTTTCTCCGACCGCAGGTGCGTTCCCACAGCTCCCTGACTGCTGTTCCGGATCCGGGTCACCGGGCTGGGGCAGGTCCCCCCGAGATCTGGCAGGTTACATCCTGGGACCTTCTGATGGGAAGAAATGCTGACCATCCGCACCCACCCTTTACCTCTGTTCTCCCACAGACGTGATTCTGAAATCCTTCCCACCCAGGTTTCCAGATAAACAGAGGATGTCCAGTTCAATCTGAACTTTGGATCAAGGATGAGTATTTTATGGGACATATTTATACTAAAAGATAATCTGTTGTTAATGTGAGATTCAAATTTAACCGCGTAGCCTCTGTGTTGAGTTGCCAAATCCGGCAACACCTTTTCCGTCGTCTGTGCATTTCAGAGAGGCCAGTCAGCAGATTTCTGGGCCACAACTGTCCCTAGTTTATCGTGGCTGATGGTCACTCGACATCAGTTCTTGGACCGCGCAGCCCTGCCCTGGGAGCTGTCGAGGCTGAAACATAAGAAGGAGACCCAGATTTCTGCCGTGTGGGGCTGGAGGAACGCTCGCGCGGCACGGCCACATGAGCTGGAGTTTGCACTTGGCCTACGCTTCTTCGGCGATTCTTTTCTTATTTTTACTTTTGTTGTTTTATGTTTATTTATTTTTGAGAGAGCAAGAGACAGAGCACAAGCAGGAGACGGGCAGAGAGACGGAGATTCTGCAGCAGGCTTCAGGCTCTGAGCTGACAGCACAGAACCCAACACGGGGCTTGAACCCACGGACCACGAGTTCACGACCTGGGCCAAAGTGGGGCGCTTAACCGACTGAACCACCCAGGGGCCCCATTTTATCAAGTGATTGCAATTCGAATTCAAAGAAGTTGGCATTTTTATCCCTGTTTAGGAGAGGCAGGGAAAACGCAGAGTGACCACAGTGCCAACCGCACTGGTTCACGTGCTGCGTGTGAGGACGCTGCTCGCTCGCCTGCGGTTCCGTGTCTGGGAACCTGAGCGCGCCACCTCACCGTTCACCCCCTCACCCCCTCACCCCCTCACCACCTCACCCCTAACCCCCTCACCACCTCACCCCTAACCCCCTCACCACCT
>PJEM01019559.1:0-15618 GCA_004023845.1 Helogale parvula
ACCTTGTATTCTTTGCGATCTTTCCCTCATAGAGTCCCTCTTAGGATTTCCTGTAGGGCTGGTTTGGTGGTCATGAATTCTCTCAATTTTTGTTTATTTGGGAAAACCTTTATCTCTCCTTCTATTTTGAAAGACAGGCTTGCTGGGTAGAGGATTCTTGGCTGTAAATTTTTTCTGCTCATCACATTGAAGATTTCCTACCATTCCTTCCTGGACTGCCAGGTTTCATTAGATAGGTCTGTAACCACTCTGACAGGTTTCCCTTTGTATGTGAGGGCCCTTTTCTCCCTAGCTGCTTTCAGAATTCTCTCTTTATCTTTATATTTTGCCAGTTTCACAATGATATGTCGTGCTGAAGGCCGATTCAAATTACGTCTTATGGGGGTTCTTTGTGCCTCTTGAATTTGAATGTGTATTTCTTTTCCCAGATTTGGGAAATTCTCAGTTATAATTTGGTCTAGTATCCCTTCAGGCCCTTTTTCTCTGTCTTCCTCTTCAGGAATTCCTATGAGACGGATGTTGTTCCGTTTGATTGTATCACTCAGATCTTGAATTCTCCTTTCCTGCTCCTGGATTAATTTCTCTCTCTTTTTTTCAGCTTCCTCTTTTGCTATAACTATATCTTCTAATTCACCTATTCTTCTCTCTGCCTCGTCAATCCTTGAGGTGGCTGCCTCCAGTTTGTTATTCACCTCACCTATAGCCTTTTTTTTTAACTCATCTGTTGATTCTTTGATGCTTTTCTCGACCCCAGCGATTAATCTTATGATCAGCTTTTTAAATTCTTGATGTGATATGTTGTCTAGGTCTGCCTTGAGCAGTTCTGTGGCTGTGACTTCCCTCTGGAAGTTCTTCAGGGGAGAGTTTGTTCGTTTTGTCATTTTTGCTAGTTTTCTGTCTCTTGTCACCTTTAGAAAGTTCCTTGGGCTCTGTGCACCTATTAGTATTTCTCTGTTAAAGGAGGCTTATTGACTGTCCAGGGCCTGCCGTTTCAGGAGATGTTCTCTTAATGATATCTCTCAGTTTCTCTTGTTTTGCCTGTGAGTATTTTATTTCCCTACTCTGCAATATTTGGGATTCGCCTTCTTGCACACTTTGGCTTGTTTCTTGGTGTAGTCCTATGAAGGAAAACAGACTGACAAACACCGAGGGAACAGAAGCACACATACACACAGACAAATCAAACAAAGAAATACATTACAGGGGGGAAAGAAAAGAAAGAAAATGGGAGGGAAAGAGACAAAAAGAAGAGAAGAAGAGAAAATAAAAAGAAAAGCGAAAGAAGAAAAGACAAAAAAATACATATATATAAGGGTGTCGGAGACAACAAAGGACGGTAGACCGTTTAAAGGTGTATGACCAGTTTAGGGGAGAGGTAAGGATGAGATACAGGAGAGTATTTCTGGGTTGTAAGACGGCGAAAAAGTAAGGGAGAAAGGAGAAAGGAGTATAAGGAGTAAAATTTAAAAGAATTGAGTAAAGAAAAAGGAAAAAAAGGCAATAATGACAAAGAAATAAGTACAAAACTAGTGAGGAAAGAAATTTTTTTTAATATATTAAAAAACAAAACAAAACAAAACAACAAAAGAAAACAAAAAACAAAACAAAACAAAAAAAAGAAAAAAGCAGCAGCTCCCCCTGGTGGATAGGCGTGGTTTGATGTGGTAAGTCTTGGAGGTTTTTCTCAGAGGCTCCGCCACTGTCTGAGAGGAAATAAGGAGCAGGAGGTGAAGTGTGCACCTTCACAGACTCAATTGCAGAGTCCCCACCCCCAGCCAGGATCGCGATTGCAATGGGGGAAAGGAGAAAAACAAAAAACAAAAAACCCGAGTTTCTCTTGGCAGCAGGAGGTGAAGTGCGCACCTTCACAGACTCAATTGCGGAGTCCCCACCCCCAGCCAGGATCGCGATTGCAATGGGGGAGAGGAAAAAAAAACAAAACAAAAAACAAAAAACAAAAAACCCGAGTCTCTCTTGGCAGCAGGAGGTGAAGTGTGCACCTTCACAGACTCAATTGCGGAGTCCCCACCCCCAGCCAGGATCGCGATTGCAATGGGGGAAAGGAAAAAAGCAAAAAACAAAAAAACCCCGAGTCTCTCCTGGCTTCCAATAGCAGTTGCTAAGGAGCTGTGTGCTGCTGGAAATGAACTGGGAGTTCCTACAGTCTAAGCGCGCACCCAGGCCTCCACCTGCCACCGACTCTTTGTTGGGGGTCGCGTAGGTGTGCGCCCTATTTTTTCCTGTGGGCACCCGGGATTCGCGCAGTCAGTGCAGTGCGCCGTGGAAATGCGGTCCGTGGTCCTGTTCCCAAAACCAAGTTCGAATTGCTTGCGCTCGGCGCAGTCTCCACTCCAGCCGTTTCCCACCGGGGTGCGCGCCTCCCCAGCGCAGCCGCTCCCCAGAACAGCCGCTTCCTACATCCACAGCCGCGTCTGATTCCCCGCCGAGATGGCTTAGGGCTGCAAGCTGTTCCTTTTCTTGCGCCACCCCGGTTCGGGATTCTGGCTACCCAGCAGTTATCTATGGAGTGGGTTTTTGTCTCCAAGCGCAGCCAAGCGTCCTATACCTCTTCCCCAGAGACAGTACTGTGAGCTTGTTCTGACTCTGTCTCTTCCCTTTGTCTCTCGGGCGCCGCGCGCTTCCCCCACTTTGGGAAGGGATCTTACCTCCCCTGCCCGTCCCAGGCTGGCCCGTTTTCAGATCTCCCCTGTTCTCCCCCACTCACTCAGGTATCTTTGCAGTTCTATTCTTTCTGGAGTCCGTAATTTCTCCTTCCGCTCTCGCAGATGAGCGCAATATCCTTCTCAGTTCGATAAATGGTGCTGACGGAGTTCACAGAGGTCCCCTCCTCTCCGCCATCTTCCAACGTCTCTTCTTAATTAAAAACCCTGAAGAATGTTGGGATAGAAGGAACATACTTAAACATCATAAAAGCCATTTATGAAAAGCCCACAGCCAATGTTATCCTCTATGGGGAAAAACTGAGAGATTTCCCCCTGAAATCAGGGACACGACAGGGATGTCCACTCTCACCACTGTTGTTACATATAGTGTTGGAAGTCCTAGTATCAGCAAGAAGACAACAACAACAAAAAAATAAAGGCATCAAAATCGGCAAAGAAGAAGTCAAACTTTCACTTGTCGCATATGACATGATACTCTACATGGAAAACCCAACAGACTCCACCAGAAGTCTACTAGAACTGATAAATGAATTCTGTAAAGTTTCAGGGCACAAAATCAATATACAGAAATTGGTTGCATTTTTATACACCAAAAATGAAGCAACAGAAAGAGAAATCAAGGAAGAGATACCACTAAGAATTGCATGAAAAATCATAAAATACCTAGGAATAAACCTAACCAAAGATGTAAAAGACATGTATGCTGAAAACTAGAGAAGAGGTATGAAGGAAATTGAAGAAGACACTAGGAAATGGAAAAACATTCCGTGCTCATGAATCGAAGAATAAATATTGTGAAAATGTCATTATTACCCAAAGCAATTTACACATCCAATGCAAACCCCATCAAAGTTGCACCAGCATTCTTCTCAAAGCTAGAACAATCATAAAATTCATATGGAACCACACACACAAAAAAAAAACCCGAATAGCCAAAGTAATATTGTAGAAAAAACCCAAAACGGGAGGCATCACAATCCCAGACTTTAGCCTCTACTACAAAGCTGTCATCATCAAGACAGTATGGTATTGGCACAAAAACAGACACATGGGCCAATGGAATAGAATAGAGAGCCCAGATCTGTACCCACAAGTGTATGGCCAATTAATCTTTGACAAAGCAGGAAAGAGTATCCAATGGAAAAAAGACAGCCTCTTTAGCAGGGGGTGTTGGGAGTGCTGGACAGCAACATGTTGAGGAATGAAATTAGGCCACTTTCTTACACCATTCACAAAAATAAACTCAAAATGGATAAAGGACCTGAATGTGAGACAGGAAATCATCAAAACCCTAGAGGAGAAAGCAGGAAATAGTCTCCTCGACCTCAATGGCAGCAATTTCCTCCTGGGCACATCTTCAGAGGCATGGGAATCAAGAACAAAAATGTACTCTTGGGACCTCATCAAGATAAGAATCTTCTGCATTGCAAAGGAAACAATCCAAAAAACTAATAGGCAACCTACGGAATGGGAAAAGATAGTGGCAAATGGCATATGAGAGAAAGGGCTAGTATCCAAAATCTACAAGAAACTCACTAAACTCCATACCTGAAAAACGAATAATCCAGTGAAGAAATGGGCAGAAGACCTGAACAGACACTTCTCCAAAGAGGACATCCAGATGGCCAACAGACACATGAAATATTGCTCAGCGTCACTCATCATCAGGGAAATACAAATTAAAACCACACAGATATACCACCTCACACCAGTCAGAGTAGCTAAATTGAACAAATCAAGAGACTATAGATCCTTGAGAGGATGTGGAGAAACGGGCATCCTCCTACACTGCTGGTGGGAATGTAAAGTGGTATGGTTACTCTGGAAAACAGTGTGGAGGCTCCTCAAAAAACTATCGCTAGAACTCCCCTATGACCCAGCAATAGCATTACTAGGTATTTACCCAAAGTATACAGAAGTGCTGATGCATAGGAGCACATATACCCCAATGTTCATAGCGGCAATTTCTACAATGTAGCAAAGTGGATGGACCTTGAGGGTTTCATGCTAAGCGAAATAAGTCAGGCATAGAAGGACAGATACCATATGTTTGCACTCATAGGTCTATCAGGAGAAATCTAACAGAGGACCATACAAAGGGGAAGGGGTTAAGAGAGTTGGGGAGAATGAGGGACAAAAATCGTGAGAGACTATTGAATACTGAAAATGAACGGAGGACTGAAGGGGGATAGGGAGAATGGGAAGCGGGTGATGGTCATGGAGGGGGGCACTTGTGGGAAGAAGCACTGCGTGGTATATGGAAACCAATTTGACAATAAACTATTATAAATTAAAAAAAGAAAGAAAGCAAGAAAGGACATGTCTAGGGGTTAAGGAGGGAAGGACTATGATTGGGGTGGACACAGCTCCTTAATGGTTGTCCATGCAGGAGTGACTGTCGTAGAAGGAGGAAGTCACTCACAACTGTCAGTTCTGTAAGGAGCTTCTTGATTATACTATTGTTTATCTTTTGTTGTAGAACAAATTACCCTGAAAGTTAGTGGTTTAAAACAAGTGTTTATTACAGTTTCTCAGAGTCAGAAATCCACGAGGAGTTTTAGTTGTGTGGTTCTGTATAAGGGTTTCTCATGAGGTAGTTGTCAAGCTATCAGGTGGGCTTCACCTTCTGAAGACTTGCCTTGGACTGGAGGATTTGCTTCCAACATGATGCAACTTACATGGCTGACAGTTAATGTAGGTTGCCTCAGTTCTCCTCTGTCAGGCACCATTTTCTTTTGGGCTCCTCCAGCAGGTTTTTTTAAACTTTCTGTGGTAAGCAGGCAGAGAGAGAAAGAGAGAGACAGACAAAGACCAAAGGGGACACGCAGACACACAAAGACAGAAAGAGACAGAAGAGACACAGAGAGAGAGAGACAGAGAGCACAAGAATTATTGAGAGAGAGCAAGAGCACAAAAGAGAACAAGACTGAGCCAGTGAACAGAGAGTGTTTATAAGACAGAGCTTTACTTTTCATAATAAAATTTTGGAATTTTTGTATGTTCCATTGTTGCTGTCATATTCCATTAGTCATTCCCAGGGAAGGGATTTAACATAGTCATGAACGTAGGAGATAATGTTGGAGGCCATCTAAAAGGTACCTACCACTGATCTAGGGGCAGGTTAATATTGTATTTTCCAATCCCATTTGGCCCCACCCCTATTGGGATTCCATGTGGCACTAAGGAGGAAACTCTTTGATCACTTTTCCTTCTGGTTTGTCTCATTTGATGATCTCTCTTCTTTCATCCTTGAATGCATTTCTATTTTGGCTTCCTGTGTAGTAAACTACGTGGTCTTAAACCCGCAGTAGACCTCCCCAATGATCAGCTCTTCTTGGATTCAATGTGACCTGGTTTTCTTCTTGGCTGAGCACTGAAAGGCTCCAGTGGGTGTGGGCTCTTCTTTACCCTTCCTCACCAAGATCACCCAGGAGAGGCTGGCTAAGGTTTGGTTTACTCTAAGAACGCTGTACCTAGGGCCATTTTAACCTCTAAAACCCTTTGATCACTAGTCTCAATTCTCTCTTCCCTCCCTCATTCTCTAGAGATCTCAGGGTGCAGGAACAGTGCTCCGTATGGGGTTGTCTTTTGCTTTCTGAATTTTCCAGAGGGGAAACTGAACAAGCTAAGTTGGAGATGAGATGAGATGCAACTATGCCTTCAAATCTTTTATGTTAATGGAGGTCTCTCCCACCAGACTCTTTTCATTCCACTGGATAGAGAAGTTGAGCAGGGCGTTCACCCTTTGGTGGAACTCTCTTTCAATGTGACTTTAGTTTGTCCCTTCTTAGCCATGAAGAGAAGCAATGATAATGATAATACCAAACATTTGCAGAGTTACAAGTCTGACCCTATTCTAAGTGCTTTACCTCATTAAATACTCACAGTACCTGGATCTAGATGGACCTCTTAGGATGTATTATTATTATTATCATCACTTTAACTCCTGGAAAACTAAGTGGAATGTCAACTGACTTGCCCAAGGTCACATGCAATGGGCATGCAGAAGCCAGGAGTAATCTTAGGATTTTTAACCACTCCCTTAGGCCTCTTTTAATTTGCTTCCTTTCAAGATTAACTTCACTCACCATCCCAGTGAATATTTATGATAAACTCTGATGAATCTTCCTCTTTGATCCAAAGCCTGAAGATGGGCCAAAATTTTCCACATTTTTTCAGCTCAGATGTGTCTACCAAATTCAGACTGGACTCCATGTTGTGTGAAATCTCCCCAGGTAAATAGAGTGAGGTATGATGCAGGGAAGGAGGTTTACTCTTGTGAGGACTGAATGATTCCTCAGAGTCAGAATGTGGCAAGACTATGATACTTCAGGTTATGACACGTCAGTGGTGGAGAGTGAGTTTTCAAATTGTATCTGAATAAAATCTGTTATAAGAACAGTTTTATCATATATATGCTAGCAAGGAGGAAAATCTAGACCAAGGGTCTGAAATGGTTTCCAAATAGGAGAATTAGCATAGAGTTGATACTGATTGGGTTAACTGTATACACAGTGAGGTCAAAGACAGTGGGTTAGTTTCCTCAAAGCTGATGATCAAATTAAGTTTCCTTTGACAAATAGAGCAGTTAGCTTTGGCAAATAATAGAACACAGCACATAACTTTATGTGAACAAACGTTTCTTTATAGCAAACGTAGTGTAAGAGATACGACTTCCTGTGACAGGCCTTCTTGGAAGGCATGTCAGTGTTTGCTACTTAACAATAGTCAGGTTTCCCTTCCCATTCAGTAATTTTCCAATCCTTAGTAACAATGTCCCTAGAGTCTGTGCCCCATATCTTTTTTTTAAAAATATAAATGGTATGGGGTATTGCTGAAGAGAGATTTTAAGGGCAGAGTTTTACAGGATGCTAGACTGGCCTTGGATCCCAGCAGAACCAACAATACTTTTTGGAGAACAGATAAACACACACTCTCCATCATATTTCCACAAAGGGAACATCCCAAAGGATGTTCTCCTCTTTGGCTGCAGGTAGACCTCTATAGTCCATGGAATGAGAGGTAAGAAGTGAAGGAACAGGGGAACACCAAAAGGCCTCTGGGAAATGGTATTAACATTAAGTGATATGTCGATGTCAGAGTGAGACTGTAGGTCACATTATACAAACATTTTCCTCCACCTTGGATCCCAGCTCATTTAATAAATAAAAAAAAAATAGAACATATTTTGAAGTTTGGTGAGATGAGTTCAAAATGAACAAATCATCTCATTTATTTAAAGGAATTCAGAGCTGCTGAAAGTGAAAGTATTGAGCTTGATTGAGGATTCAGAAAGGATACACTATGAGGAAAGAACCCCAGAGGTCCTGACCATCCCCCAAAGGATCTTGCTGAGAAGTCAACTCTTCAGATGATGGAATCTTTCAGAAATTTTCTCAGGATGGTTTTGGTATCCTTGGCAACCAGTTCGAGGAGGCGCTTCTGGTTCCAGTGTCTGAGATTGTGGATACAAGGGTCACCTATGAATCGGACATAGTTCAGTATTGCATAGAAGTAAGAGGCTATGTTACAATTAATCCAAGACAATGCCCAGTCCCCTCTGAGGACCGTCTGCAGATCCTGAGACTTCATAGTGGCCTTGTACTCCTCCATGGGTTTTCCCAAACTCTGGGCCACCTGCTGGAGAGTATCATCATCCACACCAAAGTGCACGTGGTAGTCATACAAACACTTCTGAAGATCATCTTCATTCTGGATGCCAAAGGTGTCCTGGGGAGACTCTGAGTCTATTTCTTCCCAATAAGTGGTCACTTTGTGACTAATGACCTCTTCACAGAAGAGGGATATGTCCTCTAGGGGATCATCGTATCTGATGTCAGAGATGTCCCTGTGCAAGGTGTCCCTAAGCTTTGGGAAGTCATGAAATAATGGGGAGAAGCTTGAGACCAGAAATATTGGGGGTTCACACACACCCTCCTTCTGGAGAGTTTCTCGGATATTGTTCCGAATATTCTGCAGGAGTTGTTCCTCTGAGAGAATACGTGTGCTGAGGTCCCTGTCCAGCTTGCTCCAGATGATGTAGAACTTCTTTCTGATTTCCTGGAAAGATTTAGCAAGTTTCACAAGATTCATGCTGAACTGTTCAGATGCAATGATAATGATGAGGTCATACTGGCTAAACTGCATCTGCTCCAGATAGTTCTCCAGGCTTTGATTGGCACCCCCTGTGCCAGGCAGGTCCCACAGTGTCACGTTGGGAAAGAGAGAGGAAGTGTAATCAGTGGGAGTCTGGGTGGTTCTCACCACCCCTGTGGGAGCTGAATCCTCTTCCTCATGGCCAATTTTCCGCAGTGCATTGATGAAGGAGGACATTCCATTGCCGGAATCTCCAGTCACAGCAATGCTCACTGGGGTCCTGCACATTGTCTCCAGGGTTTCCCTGGCTAGAGAGACCACTTCCAGCAAATTCCCTTTTCTCAAGGCCTTTTCAATGTTCGTGGCACTCTCTTTAGATAAGACACTGCAACCCCTTTGCACATCAAAGGTTAAGGATGTAGAGAATGGGGTGTGATAAGTCAGGGCAGCCTGTGCCATGTCACTGAGCTCTGGATTGACCTGCGGAGATAGGAGGAACAGGAAGGTTAGGAAGGCCAGGTACAAAGGGTGGCAAGGATTAATTAGATTTGGTATTCCAAACTGAGGGTGTCAGATCCACAGTCAACTCTCAGCAAAGTCATTAAATTAGAACCTGCAAGCCCCTTCAAAAATGATAGTTTCTCAAAAAATGTAAACATACTAATCAATCATAGAAAACGAGGAAATTCTACCATTTGTGACAACATAGATGGACCTTGAGCATCTTGCTAAGTAAATCAGATAGAGATAAATATGGCATGATCTAACTGATATGTGGAATCTAAAAGTGAAATAAAATAATAAAATAAAATAAATACTCGTAAAGAGATCAGACTGGTGGAAAGGTTGAGGCAGAGAGTGAGAGGAGGGACAGCTGGAAAACATGGTTAAAAGGTACAAGATTTCAGTAAGTACTAGGGATGTAACATACAACCTGATGACTATAGATAACACTGCCGTTTGATTTATAGAAAAATTGTTAAGGGTATAAATCCTAAGAGTTCTCATCACATCGAGGGTTCTTTTCTCTTTTTTCTTCTTTCTTTCTTTTCTTTTTGGGATGATGGTTGCTAGTTACACATATTGTGGTAATAATTTTACAATACATGTAAATCAGAACATCATGCTCTATGCTGTAAACTTATGCAGTGTCACTTATTTTTCAATAAAACTGATTAAGTAATTTGAACAGAGTCACCAAATGACCCAGCAATTCCACTGCTAATATATACCCAAGACCAGTTACAACATACATAGGTTTAAAACCGCATGCAGGTGAATTAACATGGTTTTCAACTAACTGATCAATGGTTTAACAAAAGTGGTCTATCCACTAAAGAGAACAGTATTGGGTAAGAAAAAGAAATACAGTATTGATATCTGCTAAAACTTGGATGAGCTCCAAAACCTTATACTCAGGGAAAGAAGAAAGCCCATTGGACCATGAACTGTGTGATACTCCTCATAAGAAATGTCCAAAATAGGCAAACCCTTAGCCACAGGAAATATATTGGGGATTTCCTAGATCTTAAGGGTAAATGGTATGAGGAAAAAGAGAGGTGGCAGTCAAGAGGTATGGGATATATTTTGGATATGAAAATTTTCTTTAAAGTTTTTTTTAAACCTTTTATTTACTTTTGAGAGAGAGAGAAAGCATGAGAGAGCTGGAGCAGGAGAAGAGCAGAAAGAAACGGAGGACAAAATCTTAAGCAGACTTCAGGATGCAGATTGGAACTCACAAGCCTTGAGATAACGACCCACCGGATGTTGAATGCTTAACTGGCTGAGCCACTCAGGTGCCCCCAAAATGTTCTAAATTTGATAATGATGAGAGTACAACTTTGTGAATATATTAAAAGCTAAAAATTTAAAGGGGTGAATTATAGAATGGGCATATTATATACCAATAAAGCTATTGAAATGAAAAGCAACAGAAAAGGTTATTCAGGACATATGCGCACTTTAGGGGCTCAGACAAGATCATTGAGGAATGCTCTGCAGCTGTGGTGCCAGTAGTCAGCAACAAAGCAAGTTGTACACGTGACAGGACTTGAGCCACAGACCATCATGAGGGTCCCTCAGTCAGGAGCCAGGCAGGTGCAGATACTCTTCCACCTTAACCGGATGAGCAGGATGTCCTGCTGGAGATGACTGTAGGGCAGAAGAAAGCTTGTGACAGCTCTCCATACTCTTTCATCCTCAGGGCACAAACATCCTCATTGCATATGTGTTCAGAGTCAATAATAATTATGTATTGTTTAATAATAGTGACATTTTCTTTTTCTAACGGCATTTTCCAAGGGCGCCTGGGTGGCTCAGTTGGTTAAGCATCTGACTTCAGCTCAGGTCATGATTTCGTAGTTTATGGCTGGTAGCTCAGAACCTGGAACAGGCTTCAGATTCTGTCTCTCTCTCTGCCCCTCCCCTGCTCGTGCTCTATTTCTCTTTCTTGAAAATAAGTAAATATTAAAACATTTTTAAAAAAGACATTTTTCCATGTCCTTTACCACCTACTGCATACCTAAGAAAGCACTGCCCCTTATTCACTTCAACATCCAATTTTCACAACTTTCGAAATAGTATCCTCCTGGATTTTTTAAAAGTCAGGATTATGTTTGTACATGACTGTTTATCTTTGTCACTGGTATTATTTATTATAATAAATTTTGTGTTTTCTGGTGATGTTTCTCTTATAAGCTTAAGACTGCTATAAGATTGCAAGTATAAGGCAAGATTGGGAAAGAGAATTGATTGGGATTACCTAGTAGATGCTCCTCCTGGGGGCTACACACACAGTGCTGCCTGGTGGGCTTTCCCAATCCACAAGTTATAACAGCTTGCAGTGGTAATTTCCCTCAAAAAACCTAGTATCTCCTACCAACAGCACTTTACGCAGAGCCAGAAAAAGCAATTCTTAAATTTGTATGCAGCCACAAAAGACTCCAAATAGCCAGAGAAACATTGATACAGAAAAGCAATCCAGGAGGCATCAGGTTTGTAGTATACAAAGCTGTAGTGATCAATACAGTATGTTACTGGTGGAGGGGGGAAAGGTGGCGAAGAAGTAGGGAGCTCTGTAAAATTTTCACTTGCCCACATCTATCAAATAGGAAGGACTGAAGCCACAATATTCTGATCTACAAGAGTGGGAGGAAAAGACACAGAGTCCAAAAAGAAGACAGCCTCACAGGTGCCTGAAGAGAGAGGGCAAGATAACGGAGAAGTAGGGAGCTCTGTTTTCCACCCACCTGCATCTATCAAACTAAGAAGGACTGAAGCCACAATACGCTGATCTACAAGAGTGGGAGGAAAAGACAAAGAGTCCACAAAGAAGACAGCCTCAGACGACTACTCAAGAAACAAGACAAAGTACACAAAGTGGAGGGTCCCAAATATCACGGAGTAGGGAAATAAAATAACCAAAAGCACAACAAGAGAAACTGAGAGACACCATTAAAAGAACACTTCTGAAGGGATAGGCCCTGGACAGTCAATGAGCCTCCTTTAATAGAGCAATACTCACAGGTGCAGAGTGCATAACAAACTTTTAAAACTGACCAGACAGAAAGCTAGCCAAAATGATGAAACGGTGAACTCTCTTCTAAAGATATTCCAGAACGAAGTCACAGCCACAGAACTGCTCAAAACAGATATAAGCAACATAACTGAGCAAGAATTTAGAACAATTGTCATAAAATTAATCGCTGGGCTTGAAAAAACCATGGAAATCATCAGAGAAGCTATTGACACAAAAGCTAGGGACCTTCAAAATAGCTGTGACGAGTTAAAAAATGCTATAAATGAGGTGCATAGTAAAATGGAGGTGGCCACTGCACGGATTGAAGAGGCAGAGAGGAGAATAGGTGAATTAGAAGACACAGTTATAGGAAGAGAGGAAGCCAAGAAAAAGAGAGATGAATTGATCCAGGAGCACGGAAGGAGAATTTGAGTCCCGAATAATACAATCAAACGGAACAATATCCTTATGATAGGAATTCCTGAAGAAGAAAAGGAAAGAGTAAAACGTCCTGAAGGGGTGCTTGATCAAATGATAGCCAAGAACTTCCCAAATCTGGAGAAGGAAATAAATATTGAAATTCAAGAGGCACAGAGAAGTCCCCTCAGATATAATTTGAATCGACTTTCAGCACTATGCTTCATAGTAAATCTGGCAAAATATAAGAATAAAGAGAGAATTCTGAACGCAGCCAGGGATAAAAGGGGTGTAACATACAAAGGGAAACCTATTAGAGTGGTTACAGACCTATCTACTGAAACAAGGCAGGCCAGAAAGGAATGGCAGAAAATCTTCAATGCAATGAACAGAAAAAATATGCAGCCAAGAGTCCTATATCCAGCAAAAACAGATAACCCACTGAAGAAATTGGCAGAAGACATGAATAGACACTTCTCCAAAAAGGACATTCAGATGGCAAACAGGCACATAAAACAATGCTCACCATAACTCATCATCAGGAAAATACAAATCAAAACCTCACTGAGATACCATCTCATACCAGTCAAAGTGGCTAAAATGATCAAATCAGGAGACTATAGATGCTGACGAAGATGTGGAGAAAGGGGCACACTCCTACACTGTTGGGGGGGGGGATGTAACCTGGTACAGCCACTATGGATACCAGTGTGGAGGTTCCTCAAAAAGTGAACAATAAAACTCCCCTATGACCCATCAATAGCCTGCAAGGGAATGACCCAAGGGATACAGAAGTGATGATGCATAGGGGCACATGTACCCCAATGTTCATAGAGGCACATTCAACAAAAGCCAAATCATGGAAAGAGCCTAAATGTCCATCAACTGATGAATGGATCAAGAAGATGAGGTGTATATGTGTGTGTGTGTGTGTGTGTATGTATATGTATATGTATATACATACATACAATAAAATACTACGTGGCAATGAGAAAGAATGAAGTTTGGCCTTAGTAACAAAGTGGTTGGACCTCAAGGGTGTCATGCTAAGCAAAATAAGTCAGGCAGAGAAGGACAGATACCATATGTTTTCACTCAAAGGTCTAACAGGAGAAACTTAATTGAGGACCAAGGGGAAGGAAAAGGTGGGGGGAAGAGTTAGGGAGAGGGAGTGAGGCAAATCATGAGAGACTCTTTTTTTAAAAAAAAATTTTTAATGTCTTATTTATTTTTGATACAGAGAGAGACAGAGCATGAAGGGGGAGGGGCAGAGAGAGAAGGAGACACAGAACTGGAAGCAGGCTCCAGGCTCTGAGCTAGCTGTCTGCACAGAGCCTGATGTGGGGCTCAAACCCACAAACATGAGATCTGACCTGAGCTGAAGCCGGAGGCTTAACCGACTGAGCCACCCAGGCGACCCATGAGAGACTCTTGAATACTGAAAACAAAACAAACCGAGGGCTAAAGAGGGAGGGGGAAGGGAAAGGGGGCGATGGTCATGGAGAGGGGGCACTTGTGGTGAAGAGCCCTGGGTGTTATATGGAAACCATCCTGGTAATAAACTATTTAATTAATAATAATTTTTTAAAAAAGGAAACTCATCGACTTGCACGTGTGAGTGAAGTTCCACAAAGAACCCCCACTCCTGAGAACCTGTTGCTGGGAGCATGACACTCATTGGGAGATAGAGATACTTAACAAAATGGTCAGGATATTTTGAAAGTTCAAAAGAAAAGAGATGGGGCTCCTGAGTGGCTTAGTTGGTTAAGCGTCCGGCTTCAGCTCAGGTCATGATCTCACAGTTCGTGGATTCGAGCCCTTGTCCGGCTCTGTGATGGCAGCTCAGAGGCTGGAGCCTGCTTCAGATTCTGTGTCTCTCTCTCGCTCTGGCCCTCCCCTGCTCGTGCTGTCTCTCTCTGTCTCTCAAGTATAAATAAAAAGACATTTAAAAAATTTTTTTTAAAAGAAGAAAAGAGATGATGGGACTGTGATGTGATCACCATACCATCCTTTTGGGGACCAGAGTCCCATGACACCGGTACCCACAAAGTCTTCAGATTCCTACACCAGGGGCCTCTGTAACAAACTCGAAGTGCAATAGGTCAGCAAGAAAGGTGTCTCTTCTGCAGAGATTGGAGGTGCACTGAGCTCAGTGGGGGGGTGGTGGTGGTGGTGAGTACTTTGGTAGTGGGTCAGAACACACATGAGCCAAGCTGGCTAGAAGCCAAAAGGATGGAACACTGGCCTGGGTCAAACTGAGAGAACATTTTGGAATGAGAACACCTAAGAATAGCCCTCCTTTGCCCCTGTACTCAAAGGCTTCTTTGAGACCTCTCTTGACCTTTCAAACAGAAGCTCAGGTTCTTCTTTTTGGGGGGCAAGGAGGTTCCTGGAGGCCTCAACTGCCATCCTAGCTCTAGGGAGACAATCTCCTGGGTGAGTTCCAGCCTGACTGACTTGGTTGTTCAAAGGGGTTGCCTCTACCCCTGAACACGCTATGTATTCTGCTTGCCCATAAGTTTGCCCCTAGTATGGGAAGAGGAAGCCCGGATGTCCTTATCCGCAGTCCTGGGGGGCCCAGGCCAGCCAGAACACAGGAACTGGGCTAGAGCCCTTGAGTGCTCTTCTTGTTTTGTCTAAATCCTGTCACAAATCCCGCATATACCAATCTCATTTTGACATCTCTGTTGGGCCAAGTTTTTATAATACTCTAACTTCAAAAGTTTAAAGTCCCAGAAATTATTGTTTTGTCACTTCTTAGATGCCCGTATTATCAAAATACACATACAGGTCTTGGCACTTAGACTAACTAATTCCCTAGACTCTGCTCGGTGGCCTCAGTGCCCAGCAGGAATGGGACACGTTTCTTTTAGACGAATGAACCAACAATATACCACGTGTGCC
>PJEM01019560.1:0-15613 GCA_004023845.1 Helogale parvula
TCGCCACAGCGCCTATTTTGAAACCTTACGACTCAGCAACTTAGCTACATTTCGCCTTCTTAGCTACGATTTTTCTACAATGGAATCCAGAACTTGAAACCTGCATCGAAGTTTCTGAGATGGACCCGAATCAACTCGCGGCAGGCTGCTCCCGAAGTGCGAACCATTCGTACGGGGGCCACTGATTAACTTTGTGGACCGTGCAAACCGTCCCATAAGCACCGATTCACAGATGAGAGGAGTTTAAGGCGCACATCGTCCAAGAGGAAAGGGTAGGATTCGCTAAGGCCCCGATTTGAGCAAATCAACTGTAAGGAGGTATCTTTGAGGCACGTGGACCAGGCACTTGAAGGCACCAGGCCGAGGAAGCCATAATGTGACAGAGATACAGAGCGCGGTACTGATGATAAAAGAATTCAGTATCGAGAATTTGTTCTAAAGGAGAACAGGGGAGTGGGGATAAAAGTGGGTCAACTGGACCGATCGTTACCGAAGGTGGACAATGGACGTGTGGGGTCATTAGATTATTCGACTCAGGCATAGCTGTGAAAATGTCCCTAATGAAAGATTAATGAGAGGTTTGGGCCAGCGAAGCCCCACTTTCGGTTCTGAGAGCATCTGACAGCGCCGTACGGGGCGGGGCAGGGGCCGCGGGCAGAGCGGGGGGCTGCCGAGGGTCCCGGGCTGCGCTCAGCGCTGGGCGCACAGCTCAGTGCCAAGGCCGCACGCTCACCGGCGGAGGCAGACACACCCTTTCCTCAGAAATCCGGGAGGACGAAGTCCAGAGACGAGGGAATGTGAGCTCGGGAAAGCCCACAGGGGCCCGTCAGTGTCCCGGGGGGCTTTGAACCATGGGGGCTGCTTCTCTCTCAGTTCCGGAGGCTGAGACTCCAAGGCCTGGTCTCTCTGGAGGCTCTGGGAGAGAACCCTGTGCCTTTCCAGCTTCTGGTGGTTCCAGCCATCCTCGGTGCCCACGGCTTGTAGACACGCCCCTCCAGTCTCCGCCTGGGTCACCCGGCCCTCGCCTCCCTGTGGGTGTCTCTGTGCGTCTCCCCTCCTCTAAGGCCACCAGGCACTGGATTTAGGGCCACTCGAATCCAGTCTGACCTCATCTGAACCAGTCACATGTGTAAAGACCTATTTTCCAAATAAAAGGATAGTCTGAGGTTCCGGGTGAATGTGGATTTGGGAGGACACTACTCAGCCTGGGACAGAGAGGGAAAATACCCCAGTCCCGTAGAGCTCAGAGTAAGATTTCATTTCGGCCCTGAGCCCGTCACAGACTTGCCCTCCGATTAGACAGAGGTGAGAAGGTGAGAGACCCACAGACATGGGCCGGACACCCACGATGCACCAGGCACTGGGCACCCTGAATCTCCAGGCCACCTTCTGAAGCTCGGTTAGCCTTCCACGCACCAGGCCTCTCCTGCCTCAGGCCCTTTGCACCTCCTGCTCCCGCACATCCTTCCTCCAGACCCTCACACGGCTCCCTTCTCCACTTCATTCAGGTCCCTGTTCAAAGATCACCTCCTTTGGGCACCAAGTGGGCTCCTGACCGCGCCGTCCAAATAGCTGCTCCCGCTCTCATTTCCTACCGCCTGTCCTGACCGCGCTCGGGGGGTGACGTATTATATGTGAAGTTGTCTGTCTGTCTGTCTTCCCAAAAGCAGACAGTTGGTCTGGATGCTGCTCTATGCACAATGCCTAGGCCATGGCCGGGGAACTTGATGCTTGCGGGGGTTGGAGCTCCTGCTCAAGGTCACATGGCAGAGCAGAGATCAGCGCTAGGTCTGTCCCGTCTCAGGTGCATGTCCTCTGTCTGGGTCACTTCCATAAGGCCGCCAGGCTCCCTGCCCTACCCTCCCTTCCCTGCAGGCTACCCCCCCCCCACCGCCCGGGACCCCGGGAGCAGCAGGACTGCTTCTGGACAAGGGGCCCCTCCAGCCCTGGGCTCAAGGCCAGCTCAGGGGTGTGCGGTCCTGGCGGGGGCCGCTCTGAGAGCTGGACCAGGTGCTGGTCTCCAGCCAGGCCTGGACCAAGTGCCACCTGGAACCCCCATTCCAGTCCTGAAGGCTCGGCCCTCTCTGGAGCTGGGCCCAGACGGTTCTTCAACACTGATGTCACCAGCCCCCCTCGGCCTCCCCTCATGAGACCTTCCCAAGCACCTGCCCAGTGCCATCCAACACAGGCCAGTCACCGTGAGACACAGCAAACAGGTGGCAGGCCCACGGGCCGCTAGTGCTGCTCCAGCCACGATGACTACTCTTCCCGGCTCGGGCCCCTCTAAGCTGGCACGTATGTACCACGCTCTGGGCACACTCTCAGCCTCCTCCTAACCAGAGGACATGATGCTGTCACCTGTCCCTGCTTGATAAACGAGCATCCCGAGGCTCTGAGAGAAGCTGAACTGTCCAAGGGCTCATGGTGGTCAGCCCGACTCCAGACTTGGGCTCTTACCGGCCACGCTTCACTTAGGGCCGCCTGGTAGACGTGGGGGGAGGGGCACGGCATTTACTAAGTCCTTCAGTGGGCTAAGCCGCCCTCCTCTCATGCAAAACCCAGAAGAGCAGGTATGTACTAGTTCCTTTTTCTAGACAGGGAAAATGGGCTCAAGGAGGTTCAAGCACCGGCTCACAGTCACAAGGCTGAAAACTGGGATTGGAACCCTGGTGGCCTGACTCTCATCTACCTTTGCCTCACGATCCCAGGGCAACATGACTTGGGTCATGCTGAGGTAGAATTCCCTAACGGCGATTCTCCGGACACAGAGAAATAGGGCTGCCTCGTGAGGCGAGAGCCCCCCATCTCTAGAGGCAAGCAAGGAGCTCAACGCATGTGAAGAATAAGTGAGTACCGATGATCTTCTGTCCCCATCGGGAAACCAGAGCCAATGGGAGTTGCCTTCCAAACCCGCAAGGAAGCCCACAGAGGATCCCTGAACTGACGAGGTTAGGACGAATACGCAGGTTCTCGGCTCTTAGAAATGTAAGAGACCTCATTTCTGGAAAGGCCTTGGTTGGCATCTGTGGGCTGTTAGCAGAGCGGAGGCAGGAAGGGGGCGGGGTCCTGGCGAAAGGGGTGGCCAGGGCAGGACGGACCAAGGCCCAGCGGCAGAAGGGAGACTGTCAATCCCCAGCACCTGTGTGTCCGCCTGCTTCCCTATGTCCGCCTGCTTCCCTGTGTCCGCCTGCTTCCCTGAACTCTAACTTCCAGGAGCCTCCACGGCTTCCTTTCAACCCCGGGATTCCAGGAAGCTTCCGGGCTGCACGCCCAGAAGCTGATTTGGGTGCCCACTGCATCAATGAAAGACAAGCCGGGGGCGCTGAGACCTGACCAGTGAGCGGCACGGGGACTGGAGAGGAGCAGACATGGCGGACGCTGCGCAAGGGCTGCGATTGCTCCCTCAACCGACCAATTACGAAGCTTTAAGTGCTGAGCCAATAGGAAGGCGGCTGCGGCCTGGGAACCACGGACTGGAGGGACCAGGGTCAGCTTCCGGAGGGGACACAAGGCGGTACCAGTGTCTTCAGGTAGCTGGGTAGTCAGCCTGCAGCCCGGGGGCTCGGTCCTGGAACCGGCTAGGAGCTGAGGCTGTGCCCTTCCAGACCAGAACTCGTGGCCACGTGCGCTTCCAAGTTATCTTCCTCTTCCCGGGGCTCCCGGGCATCTGACTGTGCGCCATTCAGCTTTGTGCCGGGACCGAGGGCAGGGGCAAAGGGCCGGGGGCTCGCGAGCCAGCTGCCCGGCTTCACCCCCAGGAGGCCACTGACTGCTGTGTGACGTCAGGCTCCAGGTGCCACACACACTACAGGACAGCCGGTGAAATGTAAATTTCAGATGAACAGGAATTTTTTTTTTTTGGCTTAATCATGTCCCTTGCAACCTTTGGGGCATTCTTACACTAAAACAGTGTTCTTTACTCATCTGAAAGTCACATTCAACAAGGCACCCTCTCTCTTTGCTACATCTAGCAGCCCTATGCAGCCTGGGGAAACTTTTCAGCTTCTCTATTCACCTTCTCACCTCAACATGAGGATTAAGAGGAAGACGAAGTGAGTTAATGCTTCTTTACTCACTCAGCAGGGTACCCAGCATGCGGAAACCCCTCTAGGAATGTAACTATTAGTCACGGTCCAGCTGCCTGGGTAGTTGGTGAGCTTCTCACGGCCATCCCTCCTGCTGGCTAGCAGCCGCCTGAATGAGCAGGAAGCCTTCTCTGCTGCTCCCAAGACGGGCCCAAGGCACCTCCCGTCAATATTTACACAATGGAAGGCTGTCCCACACTCTCGGGCTGATACTAGCTAATGCAAAGGACACCTACCTGATCAAGGTATTTCTTCCACACGGGTTCGGCGTTGTCAGTGACGAACTCATTCCAGCCATGGACCAGCCTGCGCTGGGCCACCGAGAACTCGGACAGCCCGTTCTGTAAGTCCACCTGGAAGGGCACGGGTAAGCGCAGGGTCATGGACGGCCCAGGGAGGACCGGGGAGCCCGCCACACAGAACTTCCGCTCCGGAAGCCGGCTGCTTCCACCGTGGACAAGGGAACTGGGCTGTCCACAGAGGAGAAGGAGTCTGTTGGAAGGCCCTGAGCAAACAGGGGCAGAGAGAGAAGGAAAGCTCACAGCCCAGTTCTTTCCCAATAGGACTGCACTTCTGCCCCGATAAATATAGCAGAAAAGACAACCTTAGGCCAAAATTTCAAAGAAGTGACGTCTTGTATCCAAGAATTCCAGAAATGTTTTCTTCTTTTAAAAAAAAAGGCCTTGGGAACATGAAATGGTGCACCTGCTGTTGACAATGGTATGGAGGTTCCTCAAAAATGAAAAATGGACTCCCCACGTGCCGCGGCAGCCCCCTTTCTGGGTGTCTATAGACCACAGGAACTAGGAGTGGGTCTCAAAGAGATGCACATGCACCTGTGTTCACGGAGATACTACTCTCAACAGCCAAGAATGGGGAGCAGCCCGGTGCCCGTCGCTGGATCAGGAGGCCAGTCGGGGTCAGGCGGATGGACAGCATGATCCCATCCACATACCTATGTGAGGCGTCTAGAGGGGTCAGACCCCCAGAGGGGCAAAGGAGGAGCTGGGAGCCAGGGGCCGGGTGGTGGGGAGGGCAGGGTGTCTCATGGGGACGGAGCTTTGGTTTTGTAAGATGGAAAGTTCTGGAGGCTGGCCGCACCACAGGGTGAATGCACCCAACACTCCCAAACTGTAGGCTCAACAGTGGTGAGGACTGAAGATGTTATGTTACCATAATTAAGAGTTAAAAGAGGGGCGCCTGGGTGGCTCAGTTGGTTGAGCGTCCAACTTCGGCCCAGGTGACGATCTCACGGTTTGTGGGTTCGAGCCCCACATCGGGCTCTGTGCCGACAGCTCAGAGCCTGGGGCTGCTTCAAATTCTGCGTCTCCCTCTGTTTCTGCCCCTCCCCTGCTCGTGCTCTCTCTCTCTGTGTCTCTCAAAAATAAATAAAACATTTAAAAGAGTTAAAAATGAAAATCAGAGAAAAGGCCTGACCTTAGAAACAGCAGCTAAAATGACCATACTGTGCGGGCATCGTGCCAGATACCGATTCAGGCTCTTTACGCAGCCTTACACGATAATTACGTAAGGAAACGCGGTCACTCTGGTGGCAGTGAAGGAATTCGTTTTTTTAATGGTTTTTTTGGGGGGGGGAGATAAAGAGAGACAGCGTGAGCAGGGGAGGGGCAGAGAGAGAGGGAGACACAGATTCTGAAGCAGCCCCAGGCTCTGAGCTGTCAGCATAGAGCCCGATGAGGGGCTTGAACCCTGAACCCACGAACGGTGACATCATGACCTGAGCCAAAGCCGGACGCTTAACCGACTGAGCCACCCAGGCGCCCCAGGATTCATGTTTTTAAAAAGTTGGCAACGAGAAAGCCATGGCTGGCGAAGACGTGACAGGGAAAGCTGGACTGGCTTCTAGGTTCATTTCGATCGAGACAGGAGAACAGGGAAAATGACGAGGCGAGGCAAGACCTTTCCCTTCCTTTCTCTTAATATTCCCAAGCAGGACTTGAATTGGAACAGACTTCTGATTTATTCTCAAGAAAAGGCTGGCATCAAACACGCACTTCAGCTGCCTTAAGACTGTGGCGTGTGCCCCGTGACTAGTGAGATTTTACTTGCTTTCCCAAAGTGTGGCGGGTTCCGAGCGTGCGCACACACAAGCACACGCATGCACACGCGTGCACAGGTCGCCCCACTGGCTCTGTTTTCTAAGTGGAAACCAGAGAGCAAGCAACGTCCTTTGGCCTCTGGGAGAGCTTCTCGAGGGCAGGAGTCTGGGTGTGGCTGGATGTTGGCATGTGTGTGCTCATGTGGGTGTGTTGTCTGGTGCTGACCAGGGACCAGGAAATCAGATTCACTTGCGAAACGTGTACGGATCTGGTTTGATTGCACGCATCCTGGATTATAACAGGGAAAGTGTGTGGATAGGTGGTGGCTCCGGGGTTGAGCCGCGTGTCAGACGGTCCGGATCCCGGATCCACGTCTCACTACGCTCCCCGGGACCGCGTGGGTGACCGCGCTCCCTGGGTCCCCGAGTAAGAGCGGCAGGTACGGAAGGGTAGGGGCCCCATGAGGGTCAGGTCCACCGGCGGCAATGACGGGGACAGTCCCCGTGGGGTGTCAGAACAGTTCGACATGAGCGGCATTTTCTAACAGCGATAAGGAAAACGCGTCACGGCACAGAATGCGAATTCGGGGCCGTGTGGCGCTTTCTTCTGAAGCGAAAAGCCTTACCGCACCGACCTCACACGCGGATTCAATTCTTACATAAAATGCTTTGGCCAGATCCTCTCGGTGGCACTGGCTCGCCTCCTTGGGTGACAGGGCTACCACGGTTTTCTCTTTTTCGATGGCTTTCGATTCACATTGTCCACCAATCTGCAGGAAAAAAGCAGGATTGCCGTTTAGAAAATGGTAACCTTGTATAACATACACAGAAAAGGTGCGCATTATCTTTCTTTAAAGTTTTTTTTAAATGTTTATTTATTTTTGAGAGAGAGAGAAAGTGAGCACTAGTGGGGGAGGGGCAGAGAGAGAGGGAGACACAGAATCCGAAGCAGGTTCCAGGCTCCGAGCTGTCAGCACAGAACCCGACGCGGGGCTCGAACCCACGGACTGTGAGATCATGACCTGAGCTGAAGCCGGACGCTCGGCTGACTGAGCCCCCAGGCGCCCCCACCTGTTCTACTCCTAAGGGACCGTTGGGCTGTTTCCAGTACTTGGTTGTTACTGACGGATCTGTTCTGAAGCAGACTTATTTTACAGAACTGGAACTCGCAAAGCTGGCCGAGCAGGGCAACAATGGACACGTTTAGAATCCTGAACCTTGAACTTCTGGGATTCATGGTCACGTATGTGCTATACTGGAGAGAAAGCCGCTGATGGTGATGTCACGGCCTCTTCCGTGTGTCGTTTGTAATAACCCAAGCAAAGCGGGGAACCCAGCGGGTTCTGGGCACCAGGCAGGCCTGGGTAGGAGTCCCATGAAGCTCCTGGAGGGCACGGAAGACACGATGGCGCAGGAGATCTCTATCAGGAAAACGCTCCGTGTTTCTGCAAAGCGATTCCTAGTATTCTGACCCTCCAGGACATGATAAGCATCTTTTCCCTTTCCGGCAGGTCGCTGGGCGTCGGGAGGGAGGAAGGCGGCATGAGCCAACCTCCTGCAGGGGAAGTAGGGATGGCAAGTTCCCCTCTTCCTTCTCGCCAGCCCCCCATCCCCACGTGGTCCCCCAAATGCCTTGTGGCTTAGAAATGCTCTGCCAAGGGGGCGCCCGGGGGGCTCAGTCGGTTAGCATTCGACTTCGGCTCAGGTCATGATCTCGCAGTTCATGAGTTCGAGCCCCGTGTCGGGCTCTGTGCTGACAGCTTGGAGCCTGGAACCTGCTTCAGATTCTGTGTCTCCCTCTCTCTCTGCCCCTCCCCCGCTCACATTCTGTCTCTCTCTCTCTCTCTCTTTCTCTCTCTCTCTCTCTCAAAAATAAACATAAGAAGAAAGAAAAGAAAGGAAAAGCAAGGGAAAAGAAAAGAAAGAAGCTGTCTGCCAACCACATCCACTTCCTGGTCAGCAGCCAGCTCCGGAGCTTCCCGTAAGAACAACTGAGGTTTGCTTGGTGTGGGGTTGGCTCGCACCCCACAAGGACTCCGACCTGCCCGGCCGTGCCCTGTTCCCTCCTGGCCATGACCACTCTCCGTTCGCTTCTAGACAGCGTGTGAGGGACTCTGAGGAGCGCAGCCCCGGCCCCCGGCCCCACGCACACGCCGTGCTTGAAACCCCGGGTTCTGGGTGCCCTCGGGATAAAGCGCCCGGTCCTCACTCCGGCTGCACAGTGCCACCTCGTCACCCCAGTTCCACTCTCAGGCCCATGAGATGCAGCGCTGCCTGGCGGGGGAGTCCCGTGTCCCAAGGAACGGGCTGCTCTACACCACACTGTATTTTTATTAAAAAAATATTTTTAATGTTTATTTTTGAGAGAGAGACAAGAGTGTGAGCTGGGAAGAAGCAGAGAGAGAGGGAGACACAGAGTCGGAAGCAGCTCCAGGCTCCGAGCTGTCGGCACAGAGCCTGACGCGGGGCTTGAGCCCACGAACCGTGAGATCATGACCTGAGCCGAAGGCGGACGCGCAACTGATGGAGCCCCCGGGCGCCCCCACCACGCTGTGCTCTCAGTCAGGGGCTCTCACCCACGGGCAGCTTTGGCACCAAGAGACTTGGGCAATGTCTGGAGCCTGTTTGGCTCTCATCACCGGGGGGGAGGGGGTGATACCAGCACCTGCTGGGTGGAGGCCAGGCATGCTGCCACACGTCCTGCACGCCCAGGACACGCATGGAGTGACGTGGCACAAACCCTCAGCCGTGCAGAGGGAGAGACACGCATCAGACATGGACACCTTACTCGGTCTCGATGTCCCCCCAGACCGGACGAGTCCGCCCGCACCACCCAGCAGCCCGGACGTCTCCGCGGTGGCACCTGTCCGATCCCTGGCCAGAGCTCACTCCCGAAATGCCTCCATCTGCTGACCTTGCAGCCGGTCTGCAGGGAGGGGCCCGGGCCGGAGACTCAGGGGCTGACAGCTCCGCGGGCATTTCTCAGAGCGCAGGACACCCTTCGAAACGCATATGCCCTCGGCTCTGCTGGACGGACGACTGGAGGCCTGCGCTCCTCCACCAGCCTCAGTTTACCCTCATCATCGTGTTACCCAGGACACGGCCCAGCTCCACTTGCTGGCTAGGGCCCTCGGGCAAGCGACCACCTCCCTGATCACAACGGCCCCATCTGCAAAATGGGACGATGCCTGCCACGTGGTGCTTTTGCAGAACCAGGCAAGCCACAGCGTGTCAAGGGCTTGACGCAGTCCAGACCCACCTCCTTTCAGGGTACCCACCAGAGATGGTGCGCTCTCTTCTCTCCTCCGCCACAGTCAAGCTTAGGAAGGAGCTGTCTACACTGCCCACCCCCACCTTCTCACCTCCCGTCCACTCTCAACCCACTTCTGCCGGGCTTCCCAGGCCCCTCCCAGGCTCAGTCTGTCTCACTGCGAGGCTGTCCATTTCAGAAGGCGGAGCCCTTGGGTCTGGGGGCTGACACGTGGGCTCCGTGCCTGTCTGTGTGCGGTCACTTCTGCCTGGGACACTCGAGTGCTGCCCGCTGGCTCCCTCTGGGACACACACGCGCACATCCACCCAGCCTGTGCTCGTTGTCTCGAGTGTGGCACATGCTGATGGAGGTCAGACACCCTCCGGGTTCCCCCGGTCCTCACGTCCTGCCAAGCCTGATGTTGGGGGGCACCTCTCCCTTCTCCCTGATTCTTTTTAAAATTAAGGCAAAATTCACCCAACATAAAACTATTTTTTTAATGTTTGTTTATTTTTGAGAGACAGAGAGAGAGAGCGTGAGCAGGGGAGGGTCAGAGAAAGAGGGAGACACAGAATCCGAAGCAGCTCCAGGCTCTGAGCTGTCAGCACGGAGCCCGATGCGGGGCTCAAACCCACAGACTGTGAGATCATGACCTGAGCCGAAGTCGGACGCTTAACCGGCTGAGCCCCCCAGGCGCTCCTAAAACCAACCATCTGCAAGTGAACAATTCTGGGCATTTAGTGTATTTCCCATGTTGTGTGTCCACTGGCTCCGTCTAGCTCCATAACGTTTTCGTTCCCCCAAAAGGAGACCCCGCGGCCACTCTCAGTGGGTCCCCGCCGCCCCCCAGCCGCCACCCATCTGCTCTCTGTCTCCAGGGATTTACCTGCTCTGCATACTTCGTATAAACCGCACCGCACACTATGTGATCCCGGGTGCCCCTGCTGTGAGCTCCAAAGCGTCGTTTGCCCACAGCAGGCAGACCCACGCCGCCTGCCAGGCTTGGGGCCGCCCGAACCCCTAAGGAAATGGTCTGGACCGTAAGGACTTAGCGTGTTTTCAGAGCGTTTTCACGGAGCAAAGGTGGCCTGGAGCTGATATTTAACCTAACGGTGGCTTCCGAAGCACCCGCCAAGGGCAAACAGGACATTTGCCCACGGACAGTCGGCTGACAAAGTGAGCTGTGAGCTCACAGAAGCCAGGCTCTCTCCACCTTCCCGTCCGGCTCAGCCGACTCGGTTCATTGCAAACACTCAGGGGGTTAGACCCGAGGGGTTGCTTCCCTGTTCGAAGGCCCTAGACATTTATTTCTTGAACATATTTGTCCAAAACCTCCCCCGTGCCTTGTTTCCCCCTCTGGAAAGTGAGGGTTATGAGCAGAGGCTCGTAAGTTTCCCCAGGGGGTAACAGGAAGCCAGGCACGGAGCTCCGGGGGCAGCGCCCGGCACCCAGGAAGCCGAAGCGAACACGCCCCCGAGGGGAGCTCGCCAACCACGGCAGGAGACACGCGCCTCCGAAAAAGTACTCTTCATCTGCAACTCGAATGCAACAAAGTGTCTGCAAATCTGGCAGCACTGGGGAGGAACAAGGCAAGGGACTCACGGACCGGGTGGCAATGTCGTGAAGCAGACGCATCACTCTACAGAGAAGACAGACAAGGGTGCAATTCTGGGTAGGGGTGAGGCTCAGGAATCGTGAGCAAAACATCCTCAAAGAAGGTGCAGGAGCGAGTTCTCAGGGTGCAGACAGGGGACCCGCTGGGCTCAAGAGCAGGTGGGAAGGTGCCAGGCAGAGCAAATGGGCCATTTGGAGAACTCAGAGTGACAGAGTGAGACTCGGCAGGGTTCCAGAGGGAGGGACGGAGCCCAAGAAGTCAGGGGTCCAGGGCCCACACAGCCCTGACTCTTCGAGACTTTCATTGTAGGGGGGCCGGGTGGCTCAGCTGGTCAAGCACCCGACTCGATTTCAGCTCCAGTCATGATCTCACTGTTCATGGGTTCGGGCCCCACATCGGGGTCCACGCTGCCGGTGCAGAGTCTGCATGGGATTCTCTAGCTCCCTCTGCCCCTCCCCCCATGAATGCATCTCTGTTTCTAAATAAACTTTAAAAAACAAGATTTCATAGTACGGGTGGATGCAGTCATCGGGATCAAGGCACTTGGAGCGGAACCATGTAAAGGTCACGGTAACCCAGGAACAATCAGGCAGGGTCCTTAAGGAGGGGTCACCGGAGAGGAGGACAAAGGACACCAACTCAATGCAAATGCCTCCTTCTTTCCGAGATTTCCGAGACAGCGCCTCCTGAGGCAGGCGTCTCTGAACGCTCAGGTTATGCCTTAGCCTGGTGGTTCTCAGTGAGTGGGCCTCAGACCAGGGTCCCCAGGGACGCGTTAGAAAGGCAGCTTCTCAGGGCCCGCCCCAGGTCCAGGGGGTCAGAGGTCCTGGGCGTGAACCCTGCAATCCGCGCTTCAGCACGGTCTCCGGAGCACGGTGGGGCACTCCGCAGCTGGAGAGCCGCCGGGATCCTATAAAACTACACCGCCCTGGCCTATCCCCAGGCCAGCCAAGGAGCAGGATTCCTAAAAGCTCCAGGTGATGGTTACATGCAGCCAGAGCTGAGCAGAGGATGCCTGGCTGGAGACGCGCTCACAGAGCAAGGCTGTGGGGTCCTGGGGCGCCATCTCGGAAAGGAACATGGCGGCCAGTGGGCCAAGCACCAGGCTGGGCGTCCTGGGCTGGGGGATCCCCGAGTCAGCCCAAGCAGGCAAAGAGGGCTCCTTCTGCTTCCTGCAGGAAGGGTGGGCATGCGACCTGAGGCAGCAGGTACCCCCAAGTCCTTCTAGAAGCCGGGCAGACAAGGAAAGGAGATGCTCAACGAAGGAGTGGCTGAGGGCAGCTAACAGGTCCTAACGAGGGACAAAACGTCCCACCCCCAGGAGCCCCGGGCAGGGCAATGACACGGCAGAGAGCACCGCGAACGTTTTGGTGTCGGACATCCTGCCTAGCACCTGACTTCCACGATCCCACTGAGTCATCACGGCCGCTGAGGGGGACGCAGCTTTCAGCCTCATCTGACAGGTGGAGAGGTGGCCGGCCTGGCCGACCCCCGGACCAGCACTTTGTCACTGCTTCATGCGACACGAGAGAACGTCTTGGCGGGGACTGTGCTGGGCAGGAGGGAGAAGCTCACAAGAAACACGCTTTCTGGAACCTCCAAGGGAAACGGGGGTGGAGGCCGGTGGGCATGGGGGGGCGGGGGCTGAGCCTGAATGATGCCCCCGAGAGATGTCTGCGTCCTGATCCCCGGAGCCTGTGACCCTGCGACCTCGCGTGGCCCGGGGGACTCCACAGGTGGCATTAACATGAGATCTCGAGCTGGGGAGGTGACGCTGGACAATCTGGTGGGCCCCCCGTGCTCACAGTGTCCTTGTAAGGGGGAGGCGGCCAGGGCTGAAGAGGAGGTGTGAGGGCAGAGGCGGAGCTGGAGTGACAGGATTCCCAGCTTTGAAGGCGGGGGAAGGGCCGAGGCGGAGGCCACCTTCAGGAGCCGGAAAAAGGCAAGGACACGGATTCCTCGCGGAGGCCCCAGCAGGACCACGGCTCTGCCCACACCCTGATGCTAACCCAGTGAGACCCGAGTCAGACTCCTGCCCTCCAGGACCGTGAGACGGGAATGTGTGTTCTCTTAAGTCACCGAGTGTGCGCTCATTTGTTACAACAGGCTAAAGAAACGGACACACCACCGACCACAGGTCTCCCGAGGAACCCGTTCTCTGAGCTCTCGGACTCCCTGCCCCTCTAAGCCCCGCACACCGCGGACCCGTGTTACACCTGCACATGTTCAGCTCTGGACAGGCAGCCCCGGGGGGCGCGGCTGGTCGTATCCAGCTTACACCCAAGTGCCCGGGACAGCGTTGCACACAAAAGGTGCTCAAAGATGTTTACAGGATTGGGGGGGGCGGGAAGGAGGGGAAGAAGCTGAGCTGTCTGGATGGGCTCCCTCCCGCCAGGTACTGGGAGCCACACCAGGGCCAGGACCGGAGGGAGCGTTGCCAAGGACAAGTGTCTGTGCAGAGAGCTAAGGGGACAGCGGTTGGAAGGTCACAGAGCGCGCCACTTCCAATCCCGCAGGCTTCCCCTGGGTGGTGGCGGAGCAAACGCCCTGTGCCATGGCCAGAGCAGCGGCCCGGCCCCGTGCCGTCTCTGCTTACCGGACGAGCCCCTGTTAGTCCCTCATCCAGTCCCCAGCCGCTCACGGCAGGCAAGAACCAGGCTGGCACCTCGGGAGAGCTGCCCCCAATCCTCGCCGTAAACTGACGAATCTCACAGGCAGGTTTGTGTGAAAGAACAATGCGGACCATGAGGAAAAAGCGGAACCATGAAAGTACAAGAAGAAATCATGGACTGCGTTACTCTTTTTCAATCTCAGCATGAAAAGGATTTTCTGAGCACAAGACAAAGCCAGCGGCCACAAAAGACAAAGCTTGATAACTTCACCGCGTAACAACGGGTTGTGTTTTGTAGAAAGCACTGCACGCGAAGTCGGAAGACAAACACCACACTCGGGAAACGTCTGTGGCTCCCAACACTGACCGTGAATCACTCCCCAAATGAACCAGGAGCTCGTGCTCATGAAGAAGGAAAGAGACCGCCAGCTCATGTTTTTCAAAAATGGACAAAAGACAGAGACTAAAAGTTCGCAGAAAAAAAGAAGGCGATAAATAACTTTGAAACGTAAAAAGACAGTCAAAGTCACTGAAAACCAGCGTATGTGTGAAAACGGCCCCAGGGTGCCAGTCTTCACCTGTCTGCAAGGTGGGGTTCAAGAAGTTTGCAGCACACGGTGCGGGGGGAGAGCTTTCATCCTCAGTAAGTCAGGCAAGCCTAGCGGAAGGCACTTTGGTAGCATCAAATTTACTGCAGGACCTATTTACTGCAGGATACTATCTCTTCAAAGTCATCCATTGCAGTATTGTTTACAACAGCTAACTATCAGAAACAACCCTCATGTCCTCCATTAACAAAGGACCAGTTAAGGGGCACCTGGGTGGCACAGTGGGTTGAGCATCCCACTTTGGCTCAGGTCATGATCTTGCAGTTTGTGGGTTTGAGCCCTACATCGGGCTCTGTGCTAATGGCTCAGCCTGGAACCTGCTTTGGATTCTGTGTCTCCCCCGCTCCTCTGCCTCTCCCCTCCTTGTGCGTGGGCACGTGTGCATGCGTACACACACACACACACACACACACACACACACACACAAAGTCTCTCTCATAAACAAACCAGTTAAATTCATCGTGGTACCACCACAATATGAAAAACTATGCTGCCATTAAAATCAGATCGTGAGGGGCACCTGGGTGGCTCAGTCGGTTGGGAGTCCGACTTCGGCTCAGCTCAGGATCTCACGGTTTGTGAGTTCGAGCCCCACACTGGGCTCTGTGCCGATGGCTCAGGGCTTGGACCCTGCTTCGGATTCTGTGTCTTCCTCTCTCTCTCTGCCTCTCCCCCCACTCATGCTCTGTCTCTCTCTCTCAAAAATAAAAACATTAAAAAAAATTTTTTTTAAATCAGATCGTTAAAGCTTTTTACGTACGTGGATGGAAAACATTAAACCTATACTGAAGGGTGCCTAGAGGCAGTCGCTGCACAGACAGAAGTGTGACCCTGAACGCCTTCTTGCACACGTGCTCACCCAGTCGCCCCACGCCGGTCCAGCGGAGAGTCTCTTTAGCAACCGGAAGGCTGCCCCGTGCCCACTCTCGGTGGACAGCCAGCCCCGTGAAGGGTGAGCAACATTTGGATTTCTCCCAGCGTGGGTCTGTTCAGCTTCGGAACCCACGTAAGTGAGTACCAGCCGCACACCTGCGCTTTGCGTCTGGCTCCTCCTACCCAAAGTCACTGCAGCGAGATTCCCCGGCGCTTCTCCCGCACGATGTGGATTAAAAAACAAAACGGTCATTCATCCTCATTAGATGCCCGTCATATTTCACGTATCCGTTGCCCAGATTTGCCACAATTCACGTAACCGTTGGCACGTGGCTGGACACTTCAGGCGTGTCTGGTTTGGCCCACTGCACGGACCGTCGCGTGATGCGGGGCCGGAGGCACACACACCTTGAGTATAGCGGCCGCTGCCAGGCGGTCTGCCCAAGTGGCGGTCCCACTAACAAGGGGCAGGGTGCGCGGACCAGGAGGGAGCAGTTAGCCTGCGCACGCGA